>SNQJ01S0025285.1:94033-121621 GCA_010110895.2 Picea sitchensis
AGTGTTGAGCCTGGGGGCTAATCCTAGGGGGCTTAAGCATGGGAATAATATTTTAATATTATTCCAAAATAACATGTGCTTTTTATGTTTCATTTCATCCTAAGTTTTGGAAAGGGTAAGCGTGCAAAGGGGATGCATGCTGATGGAACGCATGCAGTTCCAAGGGTGACAAGTGTCAGCCCTGGTGCATGCAAATAAAACGGCCAGGAGGAGCCGTGAAAGGGATCTCCTCCATTCTACCTGACGGTCTGAAGGAAAATGATTGGACCTCTGCAAAAGAGTACCCTGGTGCATCCCTAAAATTTGAAAAGCCTGGGTTGACTTTTGAGATAGTCGGTACCACCCCTGTCTGAATAGTTCGAACCTGTGTTAACCCTGCATGGATTGTCTGTCACGCATCTCCGTCAACCAGAGCGTGAGTCTATTTTATGCTGGCAGATTGGGAAATAAAAGTGACCATCCATTGTTGAACCCGTTGGGAAGCCCATGTTTGTTTTTCCCTGTGAGTTGTTGTGACCACGTAGTGCTGGAGGGGAAAAAGCCTGTGTATGTCTCTGCAAATCCGTGTACACCCTCTCTTATGAGAGTTGAGAATACTGTGTTTGTTTGCTAAAAATCCCAGTTCATCCTCCCGTTCTACACCAGAGAGTCTATGTAATCCCCTACGGAAATTGCTTGTCACGCAATTTCGAAAATCAACACCGTGAGACCTTGTCACCATTGCTGAGCTTGTTTGAGAAGTATGAGTCTGTATCCCAGTTGACTGTAGTGATCAGGCAGAGATGGATTGCGCATGAATTGCTATCCAGTGCAGGTGGTAATTGAGCCTATGTGTGATCTCTCTCTAGGTGATGGAGGTGGATGTTGTTGGAAGAGGTTTCTTCTAGAGAGTGTCCAGCACTAGCTTCAAGCTCTGAGACTTCCTGATCCGTCCTGTTGCCGAGACCCAGAGAGGGAGGTTAGCACCGATGGATTGTTCCTATGAAGGTGTATACTCTCGGGCAGAACATGCATGTGGGGAATGAGAGTCTGGTAGTAGTGGGCGTAAGATGGAATCCTGGGAAGAATCCTTCCAGATTCTAAGTGTTGTTTTCCCTATAACCTCAACCTAGCTAGGATTCCTTGCCTTGGGGTGGAGCTTAGTCCTAGCTCAGGGGTGATCCACTACTGAGCTGATGAGCAGTGTGGTCTAAGGCTGGGAGGTTCGTGGAAGGTCTGCACTTGGTTAGTGGAATCTACCATTGTTTTACAGATAAGTACCAGATGATGCTTTAGTTATGTTTTGTATCTTTGTGTATTATAATTATCATTCATTATGCTGTGCATTTGGATTAATGTATTTTCCATGGATTATTTATGTAAAAAAAAATGATTCTTATGCTTACTCAGAGCTTAATTGTATTCTTTGTTTAATTGCATGCGATTAATTACGAATGAGAATGTGTTATTCCACGTAATAACACCTACTCGGTAGCCAAGGTGCGCTACAGTTATTTTGGGTTATCTACCAAGTGGTGTTATAGTATCCTTGGTAGCTGAGTGAAAGGTGTGCTACACTTTGATCCTGTTTCTTCATCTCTATAAGGGTACAAATCCGCAACGTTGAATATCAGTGAAATTTCAATCCCATTGGGTAATTCAATCTCATATGTGTTTGCCCCAAATTTCTTTATGACCTTGCATGGTCCAATATTTTTCATCTTTTGTTTGTTATATGTTCCTCTTGGGAACCTCTCCTTCCTCAGATGTGCAAGGATCAGATCATCAACTTCAAATTGAAATTCTCACCTGTGTTGATCTGCTCTACGCTTTTAATCTTGATTTGAATTCTGCAACCGTTCCTTAATTTGGCTATGAAGCTCCTTCATTGGTTCTGCAAATTCCTCTGCACTAGCAGTTCTGAGTTCATTTTGTTTCGAATATTTCAATTCAGAAACTCCCCTTGGATGCATTCCATATACAATCTAGAATGGACTCTGCCCTGTGCTTCTGTTGAGTGAGTCATTGTGATAAAATTCCTCCTGTGGTAGAATATGATCCCACTGATTGTGGTGTTCAGTCATTAGGATCCTCAACAAATATCCCAAGCTCCTATTCAAAACTTATGTCTGTCCATTCGTCTAAGGATGATACACTGAGCTAAATGAAAAACTTGTTCCCATCTTCTTCCATAAATTCCTCCAGAAATGTCCCATGAACTTGGTATCTCGATCAGAAACAATACTCCTTGGCAAGTCGTGAAGTCTGACGACTTCCTTGAAAAACAGGTTCGCAATATGAGTTTCCTCGTTGGTTTTCTGGCATGGTATGAAATGTGCCATCTTTGAAAATCTGTCTACTACCACAAAGATCGAATCATTACTTCTCTATTTTCTTGGCAGTCCCAATATAAAATCCATTCTCACTCCATCCCACGGCCTCTCAGGTATGGGTAATGGCTGGTATAACCCTATGTTCTTCCTTTTCCATTTTGTGTGCTGACAAATATTGCATCTGTCCACAAATTTATTAACATATATCCTCATCCCTAGCCAAAAATATGATCCATTTAACTTTGAGAATGTCTTATCATGAACGAAGTGTCCGACCAATCCTCCAGTGTGCTTTTCCTTCAACAAATTCTCCCTCATGGAGCATTTTGGAATACATAGTTGATTTCCCCTGAACAATAATCCATCCTGGATCATGTATTCAATCCATTGGGTTTTGTCCCTGAGAACTGGATTCTCAAACGCCTCATATGCTTCCTTAAAATCTAGACCATCCCTGTACATTTCTTTGAGGTTATCAAAACCCAAAGTTTTGACTCTGAATTCTTGCATAAGCAAACATTTCCTGCTCAAAGCATCAACAACTTTGTTAGTAGTTCCAGAAATATACTTAATCACAAAAGTAAAATTATGCATGAATTCAACCCATTTAGCATGTTTTTTGTTCAACTTCTCCTTTTGAGTCACGAATTGTAAAGCATGATTATCATTGTACAAAACAAACTTCTTGGGAACCAAATAGTGCCTCCATTTATTTAGCGCTTGTATGACCGCATAGAATTCCTTATCATATGTGGAGTACTTAACCTTCGCTTCATTCAATTTTTCACTAAAGTATGCGATCGATCTTTCATATTGGCTCAAGACCGCTCCTATTGCAAATCCACTCACGTCACACTTGACCTGGAATGTCTTGCGGAAATCTATCAAAACCAAAATTGGTTGCTCAGTGATCTTCTTCTTCAACAGGTTGAAACACTTCTCTGCTTCCTCTATCCAGTGAAAATATTTATGTCTTTTCTTCATCGTATCCATCATTGGTGTGCTAATCCCACTGATGTTTCCTATGAATTTCCTATAGAATCTATCCAAGCCATGGAAGCTTCGAACTTCAAATACACTCTTCGGCAATGGCCAATTCTTAATCACATTTACCTTTTCTGGATCCATCTTCAGCTCATTTGTAGAGATAAAAAAACCTAAATAAATGAGTTCTATCCTCATAAATGATGATTTCTTCATATTAATCAACAATTTTTCTTGTTGTAATCTCTTCATCACTACAACTAAATGCCTTAAGTGCCCTGCTTTTGTCTTGCTGAAAATTAATATATAGTCAAGATATACAATGATGAATTTCCCAATCAAATCCTTTAGGACTTCGTTCATCAACCTCATGAAAGGACTAGGTGCATTCGTTAAACCAAATGGCATGAACAACCATTCATATAGCCCCTCATTCATCTTGAATGTTGTCTTCCATTCATCACCTTCTCTCATTCGAATTTGATGATATCTGCTTTTCAAATCAATCTTTGAAAAAAATCTCGCTCCACCCAAAAAATCCCTCAAATCATCCATCCTTGGTAATGGAAATCTATATCTGATGCTAATCTTATTGATCGCCCTTGCGTCTGTACACATTCTCCATCCTCTGTCTTTCTTTGGGGTGAGCACTGTTGGAACAACGCATAGACTCAATCTCTCTCTAATCAATCCTTTGTCCATTAAGTCCTGGACCTGCCTTTTCACTTTTTCATTCTCCTGCGACGTCAATCTGTATGCTTCTTTGTTTGGTAAACTGGATCTAGGTATAAGATCAATGTGATGGCTTATACTCCCGATCGGTGGAAATGAACAAGGTAATTCTTCCACTACTATATCAACGAACTCTTCCAGCAACTTCTGGATTTCCTCTGGTAAATCATCCACTCTTGTACTAGTCAAAAAAATTCTAGGCTTCCTAACCACAATAAATTGTGTGTCTTCCTTCTTCTTAACTTCATTAAGAAGTTCCTTTCCACTCATGAGAAGTACAGTGTTGCTCACCTCTGGTTTCACTTCTTTATCCTTGATCAACAACAACATGTGCGTTCTCCCATTTTTCTCCATAGTGTATGTGTTCTTTCTCCCATCATGAATCACATTCCTTTCATATTGCCACGGTCTACCCAATAATAGATGACAAACATCCATGGGAATGCCATCACATAATATTTCATCCTTATATCCTCCTATTTTAAATTCAACTAAACATTGTTTAGTGACATTTACCTGATTTCCTTTTTGTAGCCACGGAACTTTGTATGGGCTTGGATGTACGATAGTCTCCAGCTCCAGATTTTCTACCATCTCTATAGAAATGAGATTGTCTATGCTACCGCTGTCCACGATGAATTTGCATACTCTGTCTTTTGTTTTGCAAGTAGTCCGAAACATACTATTCCTTTGGGTTGGGTTCTCTGCCTCCTTTTCTGGCATTAAGAGAACTTTCCTTGTCATTAAGGATCTTCTTCCCTCAGCATCTTCCGCCTCAACATTCCATCCTTGAGCTTCAGCAATGTGAGTCTCACCACCTTCTTTCTTTCTATCTGGACACTCATAAGATTTATGTCTATTTTTCCCATAGTCAAAACATTTCACTTCACCTCCTCGGTCTCTTCCTCTTCCTCTAGCTCAAGGAAAAGTATTTCTATCAACATACTGCCCTCTCTATGAGCTTCCTCCTCTCTCAGTTTGAGTTTGAGGTTTCTTCACCTCTTCTTTAGAGTTCTGAGTTCTGTCATGGGCAATTGTATTGCCTCTGGCTTGACTTCTGCCTTGGCCTCTTTGATCTTTCTTTCGGCTCAACTTCTCTTCATCTTTCAAGGCCATCTGGTAATCATCTTCTACATTCCGAAGGGTCATCATGCTAGTCTTGTCTTGAATGTCATATCGCAGACCATTCATTTACTTGGCAACCTTTTCATCATCACTTTCCCGATGACCTACTCTAATGTTTATCTTGTAGAATTCTTCAGTGTATTCTTTCACTGACATCAACTTCTGTCTTAAATTATGCATCCTCCGAAAAAAATTAATTTGATAATCCTTGGGTATAACTTTGGCCTTCATCTTTACAAGCATTCTATCCCAGCTTTTGATTTTCTTCTTGCCTTTGTAGCGTCTGTCAGCCTGTAGTTCATCCCACCATAGTGCCACATGCCCTTTAAGTCTAGTGAAAGCATGTTTGACCTTCTTATCTTCCTCGACATCCTCATAGTCAAAATATTTATCCAGAGCTCCAATCCAGTCTAGAAGCTCTTCAACATCCAGGTTTCCCTCATACACTGGAATGTCCATTTTTTCTCTAGCACCTATCCTTGCAACAACCTTGAATAGATGTTTGTCTGCAGCATCTTCGACCACAACTTCTCCTTCCTGTCCAGCTTCATTTTCACTTTTGACCTCCCTGATATCCCCAGCATCGATTGTGTGCCTCTGTGTTGTTTCCATGGCATCAAGCCTGGCACGTATCTTGCTCACTTCCTTCTCCACTACTGGATCAGGCATTGGCCTATCTCTTCTTCTTGGCAGCATGGATGTAAAATGTTCCTCTTTTCTCTGCTACAGAAAGCAAAGACTTGTTCTGCAGCTCTGATACCACTTGATGCAGACCCCCGAACCCTTAGGCCGAGATCCACATAGGATCGTTCTAAATCTTCCCTCCTGAGTTTGATTGACTCTTTGATTTCCCCATAGGGAAACACACACACACACAATGGTGTTCCTCCATAGGTCCTTATGAGTGTGCCCATGTGATTAAACACAAGGTGTCACCCAAGTCTCCTTGACCACAATAAAGTCGCACCCTTCACTAATTCGGGACTTCAGGTTTTGTGATATTGCGATTTCCATTGTCGAGGTTTCTGGCACCTTAACCCGCCGAAAACCCAAAATGTCTGGCCGCGTCCTCCTCCACACCTGTATCCTGTTCTGTGACTTCAAGAATTCCAAAGCAAGGAACCTCGATCCCTTGTCTTCTAAAGTGTCGAAATGTTGAATCCCAATGTGTTCAGCAAAGGTTGGCTTCCCAATGGACTTTTCACTTCATCGAGGTTTCGGACTTCACAATTTTGTGAATCCAGACCTGAGGCTTATCGTCTTTACAACCCCCAAACTCCGAAATAGCTCCCCTATAGAATCAATGGTCAATAGTCACCCTTCTAATCTGACGACCCATGTGATTTCATACTTCTGTGTATTGGGAGTTCGAAACTCTCTATCCCAGAACACTATCTCCTCCGCTTTTCGATACACGAAGCATCGAAATCCCGAAATTCACCCGAACGTTCTGTTGCGACTCGCAAATTTGGGATTTTCACTCCACTATGTCCCAAATCCTTGACAACAAAACCTCTAAAACACCGAAATCCAAACTTTCAAATTTTCAACAATTCGGCTCCTTGACTTCTCATGCGATAATCCAGTTCGCGCTTCAGGAGATTGAGCGACCAAGGGTTTTGGCTCACACTCCGGACTTACAACCTCTGATTTGTCGAAATGATCCTAATAGCTCCACTATCACGATTAACGGTCCATGTTGAGTCTTACCTCCCGGAGAGTGTATTCATCTGACACTTAACCTCCTTGCAACTTCATTGAATCCCATGGTCCTCGCGACTTCGTGAGTTCTCCACAGAGAATTCCAACCGCTCGTTCCTTCCTTGAAGACGTATACTAAATGAACCAATGTTCCTCGTCTGAACTTAGCTTCTGTAAAGCAATTCCACTCCATCTCTCTTTGAACACTTCAAAGGTGATAACCCTTTTGAGCTTTTTCTTACAAACTTGAGTCTCAAAAGGACTCCTGCACGCACTCCTTGTGGAAAACTTTCAAATACTTCTAAGTATTTGATTCTTCGATCCTGTGCACCCTCTACAATAGCAGTCCTTTACCTTTCAATCTTAGTTGATAAGTTTAAATCCTCGACTAGCCTACACACACCTTGCACAGCTTCTCTAGTTCACCTGTACTTCTGCTGGAATGAGAACAATGGTATCTCTCCCGAGCTTTCTAAGATAAAAATCAGAATCTTTGTCAACGCACAACTTGCAGACGTTTCACTGCACTCCTTGCAGGAACTTCTCTCACTCAGGAAGAGAAACAATTGAAACTCATTCTCTCTCTCAGACTTCAAACAGTCAACATGAAATCATACATACACAGCATAGCCTCATAACAAATGCATAATAGAGAGAATAAAACAACCATAAGTATATCATTCACCATGTATAAAGAGAAAACATCATAACACCATGAAATCTGAGTTAAAGCTCCATATATTAACTCAAGTGCTTTTGTACATGGGTTCTTCTCTTCAACTCTCTGCTACAACTCTCTCCTTCTATCCTGTGCTAATGTGTTAATGATCTAAAGATACAAAGATGAGGGTGTCTATATTCGTTTTCCCCCCTGCTCTTCTAAACTATCTAATCTATAATTCAAATCTACCTACTTTCATTAACTGGCTTAAATGCCTTTTACATTGACAGATGAGAGAGAATCGCTCACGATCTGTTTACAACAGCCAGACATAAATGCAAGTACTCTTCTAGCTATTAATTTTATATCCACTTCTTAATCTTTCAAAACATGAAAAACATGAAAAATGTGTTGGTGCTTTTCCCAACTGGCTTCTTCATCCATGCTTGTTTGGCTGCTAACGATGCTCTTGCATCAGGGTGTGTGATCCACTAGTTATGCCGATAGGTGTCCCCCTATTGGAATGGATGAGTTAATGAATCTTTTAATTACAAATTCCAATCTTGTGGCCAACATTTAAATATCCCAGCATATTCTTCATCGTCCTCCCAATTCAATGAATAACATTTAATGCTCATAACTCCCTTGCATTTATAAATGCATCCATTAACCTGTTTACTTTTTCACATTTACCTAATCATATTAAGAAATTACTATCCAACCATATGATTGCCACGTTTAGTTGATTACCAATAATCAATACTTATGGAACATTTTTCTTTCCATGTTTAGATTATTACCGAGCACTGCCTCATTTTCATTGCCACGAATCATATTGGCACCTCATCTTCATTGCCACTGATCCATGTATCATATTGGGGAAAGCATTTTTTAATGCATGTGAACTGTGCCATCTACTGATGCCACGTTTAGGGTGCGTTTCAATTTAAATTTTCAATTATTAGTATCGGGTGGAGAGTCGACAGGTGAAAAGCCGTCAGATGAAGAGCGGCAAGTGAATAGCATCGACAGGTCAAGAGCATCGACAATATCAATCATATAAATTTGCAGGGATTAGGGCGGCAAGTGAATAACGTAGAAAATATCAATCATATATTTTTTTAGGGATTAGGCTTGTTAGGGTTAGGCTTGTTAATATAATTAATAATAATTTATTAATCACAATATTAATATATAATAATACTTTAACTCAAGTTCTTTAACTTAAGTGCTTTGCTTCTGTCTTGCTGAAAATTAATATATGGTCAAGATATACAATGACGAATTTCCAAATGAAATCCTTCAGGACTTCGTTCATCAACCTCATGAAAGTACTGGGTGCATTAGTTAAACCAAATGGAATGACACGCCATTCATACAGCCCCTCATTCATCTTGAATATTGTCTTCCATTCATCACCTTCTCTCATTCGAATTTGATGATATTCGCTTTTCAAATCAATCTTTGAAAAAAATCTTGCTCCACCCAAGCAATCCATCAAATCATCCATCCTTGGTAATGGAAATATATATCTGATAGTAATCTTATTGATCGTCCTTGAGTCTGTACACATTCTCTAGCCTCTGTCTTTCTTTGGGCTGAGCATTGTTGGAACAACGCATGGACTCAATCTCTCTCTAATCAATCATTTTTCCATTAAGTCATGGACATGCCTCTTGACTTCTTCATTCTCCTACGACGCCAATCTATACGCTGCTTTGTTTGGTAAACTGGCTTCAGGTATAATATCAATGTGATGGCTTATACTCCTGATCAGTGGCAATGAACAAGGTAGTTCGTCCACTACTATGTCAACGAACTCTTCCAGCAAATTTTGGATTTCCTCTTGTAAATCTTCCACTCTTGTACTGGTCAAAACAATTCTAGGCTTATTGACCACAATAAATTGTGTGTCTTCCTTCTTCTTAACCTCATTAAGAAGTTCCTTCCCACTCATGAGAAGTATAGTGTTTCTCACCTTTGGTTTCACTTCTTTGTCCTTGATCGACAACAACATGTGCATTCTCCCATTTTTCTCCAGGGTGTATGTGTTCTTTCTCCCATCATGAATCGCATTCCTGTCATATTTCCACAGTCTACCCAGAAATAGATGAAAAACATCCATGGGAATGACATCACATGATATTTCATCCTTATATCCTCCTATTTTAAATTCAACTAAACATTGTTTAGTGAAATTTACCTTATGTCCTTTTTGTAGCCACAAAACTCTGCATGGGCTTGGATGTACAATAGTCTCCAGCTCCAGCTTTTCTACCATCTCTGTAGAAATGAGATTGTCTGTGCTACTGCTGTCCACGATGACTTTGCATACTTTGTCTTTTGTTTTGCAAGAAGTGAGAAACAGACTGTTCCTTTGGGCTGGGTTCTCTGCCTCCTTTTCTAGCGTTAAGAGAACTTTCCTCATCATTAAGGATATTCTGCCCTCAGCATCTTCTGCCTCAACATTCCATCCTTGAGCTTCGGCAATGTGACTCTCACCACCTTATTTCTTTCTGTCTGGACACTCATAAGATTTATGTCTGTTTTTCCCATAGATAAAACATTTCACTTCACCTCCTCGATCTCTTCCTCTTCCTCTAGCTTGAGGAAAAGTATTTCTATCAGCATACTGCCCTCTCTGTGAGCTTCCTCCTCTCTCAGTTTGAGTTTGAGGTTTCCCCACCTCTTCTTTAGATTTCTGAGTTCTGTCTTGGGAAATTGTCTTGCCTCTAGCTTGACTTCTGCCTTGGCCTCTTTGACCTTACTTTCAGCTCAACTTCTCTTCAGCTTTCAGAGCCATCTGGTAAGCATCTTCTACATTCCGAAGGGTCATCATGCTCATCTTGTATTGAATGTCATATCGTAGGCCATTCATGTACCTGGAAACATTTTCATCATCACTTTCTCGATGACTTGCTCTGATGTTTATCTTGTAGAATTCTTTAGTGTATTCTTTCACTGACATCAACTTTTGTCTTAAATTTTGCATCCTTCGAAATAGAGTAATTTGATAATCCTTGGGTATAAATTTGGCCTTCATATTCACAACCATTCTATCCCAGCTTTTAATTTTCTTCTTGCCTTTGCAGCGTCTGTCAGCCTGCAGTTCATCCCACCATAGTACTGCATGCCCTTTAAGTCTAGTGACAACATGTTTGACATTCTTATCTTCCTCGAAATCCTCATAGTCGAAGTATTTATCCAGAGCTCTAATCCATTCTAGAAGCTCTCCAACATCCAGGTTTCCCTCATACACTGGAATGTCTAGTTTTGCTCTAACGTCTATCCTTGCAACAACCCTGAATAGGCGTTCGTCTGTAGCATCTTCGACCGCAACTACTCCTTCATGTCCAGCTTCATTTTCACTTTTGACCTCCCTAATATCCCCAACATTGATTGTGCGCCTCTGTGTTGTTTCCATGGCATCAAGCATGGCACGTAGTTTGCGCACTTCCCTCTCCACTGTTGGATCATGCATTGGCCTATCTCTTCTTCTCGGTGGCATGGATGTAAAATTTTCCTCTTTTCTCTGCTACAGAAAGCAAAGACTTGTTCTGCAGCTTTGATACCACTTGATGTAGACCCCCGAACCCTCAGGCCGAGATCCATGCAGGATCGTTATAAATCTTCCCTCCTGAGTTTGATTGACTCTTTGATTTCCCCACAGGGAAACACACACAAACACACAATGGTGTTCCTCCACAGGTCCTTATGAGTGTACTCACGTGATTAAACAAAAGGCGTCACCCAAGTCTCCTTGACCACAATAAACTCACACCCTTCACTAATTCAGGACTTCGGGTTTTGCGATATTGCGATTTCCGTTGTCGAGGTTTCTGGCCCCTTAACCAGCCGAAAACGCGAAATGTCGAAACCCGAAATGTTTGGCCGCTTCCTCCTCCACGTCTGTATCGCGTTCTGCAACTTCAAGAATTCCAGAGCAAGGAACCCCTATCCCTTGTCTTCTAAAGTTTCGAAATGTCGAATCCTAATGTGTTCAACAAAGGTTGGCTTCCCAATGGACTTTTCACTTCATCGGGGTTTCGTACTTCATGATTTCACGAATCCGAACGCGAGGCTTCTCGCCTTTCCAACCCCCAAACTCCGAAACAACTCCCCTATTGAATTAATGGTCAATAGTCACCCTTATGATCCAATGATCCATGTGATTTCGAACTTTCGGGCACTGGGAGTTTGAAACTCTCGATCCCAGAACACTATCTCCTCCGCTTTCCGATACACGAAGCATCGAAATCTCGAAATTCACCCCAACGTTATGTCGCTACTCGCAACATCGGAATTTTAACTCCACTATGTCCTGAATCCTTGCCAACAGAACCTCCGAAACACCGAAATCCAAACTTTCAAATTTTTGAAAATTCGGCTCCTTGCCTTCTCATGCGATAATCCAGTTCACGCTTCAGGAGTTTGAGCGACCAAGGGTTTTGGCTCGCACTCCGGACTTACAACCTCCGATTTGCTGAAATGATCCTAACGGCTCCACTATCATGATTAACGGTCCACGTTGAGTCTTACCTCCCAGAGGGTGGATTCATCCGACACTTAACCTCCTTGCAGCTTCACTGAATCCCACGGTCCTCGCGACTTTGTGAGTTCTCCACAGAGAATTCCAACCGCTTGTTCCTTCCTTGAAGACTTCTGCGAAATGAACCAGTGTTCCTCATTTGAACTTGGCTTCTGTAAAGCGATTCCACTCCATCTCTCTTTGAACACTTCAAAGGAGCTAACCCTTCTGAGCTTTTACTTACAAACTTGAGTCTCAGAAGGACTCATGCACGCACTCCTTGTGGAAAACTTTCAAATACTTCTAAGTATTTGATTCTTCGACTCTGTGCACCGTCTACAATAGCAGTCCTTTACCTTTCAATCTTAGTTGATAAGTTTAAAGCCTCGACTAGCCTGCGCACACCTTGCACGGCTTCTCTGCTTCACTTGTACTTCTGTTGGAATGAGAACAATGGTATCTCTCCTGAGATTTCTGAGATAAAACTCAGAATCTTTGTCAACGCACACCTTGTGGACGTTTCACTGCACTCCTTGCAGGAACTTTTCTCACTCAGGAAGAGAAACAATTGAAACTCATTCTCTCTCTCACACTTCAAACATTCAACATGAAATCATACATACACAGCATAGCCTCATAACAAATGCATAACAGAGAGAATAAAACTACCATAATTATATCATTCACCATGTATAAACAGAAAACATCATAACACCATGAAATTATCTCTCTCCCCGTGGGGGCGGACAGAGACCACACTTTTAGCAATCCAGTTGGACTTAGTTCACCCTCTCTATCTACTCTAGTGTATCCTCGAACATTGGTATTTGTGGCAGGGAAGGATCTGGTGAGAGATCGGGGTATTTTGTATTACGAATCGCTAAAAACGGCTGGTAAAGATGTCAACTTTGTTATGACGAAGGGTGAAATCAATGTGTTCCATCTCCACACTCTGAAATCTGAGAATGCGACGCTCATGTTGAAAAGCGTTTCAGAATTCATCCATTCCTCCTCCGATCACTGTTAAGCAACCCCACCCAGAATCTTTTCGTATGAAGAGAAGATCAATTTTCTGTAGCTTGTAGCTTTTAGATGTTTATAGTTTTCGACGTGGGATTGTGAAGGCTACAGAGTAATAACTTTCATTAATTAACTGAGTTGTGAAGAAACTGGGGTGAGTGCTTTTATGCAGAGATTCATCTGATTCTGGGTATGTTGAGCTTTTGCAGTTATTTGGCTTTATTTTATGAGTCATGAGAACTCTGTATGCAAATTGTTGACACACGACATTACTGTCTGTCATCTCAGCACGATGCTTTCAAATTAATTAGCTGTTTACCTTTCAAATACTATTCCTCTCCCTCTAATATTGTTAGATGTGCATTTGTTTTTAAATTATCATCCTCAAATATAATTCCTTACTATTACTATTACAGGTCCATCTTATTGTAATTACAAAATTAATAGACATGTTTTCGAAAATAATTTCTCCGGAAGCGTGGCCATACATGTCCATATTATTATAATTACAAAATTAATGGACATGTTTTCGAATATAATTTCTCTGGAAGCGTGGCCTTTGGTAGAGTTTAAAACTAAATACTTATGTCATTTTGAAAAAGACAAAGAGGAAAATGGTTATGAGAGATGGTCCATAAAAATGTTAAAATTTTATGGAAAAGAAAAAATCATTTTTTTTTAGTTCCTTGAGGTAGGAAAGATATTCGATATGAATGTTAGAAACAAATTGTTAAAATTATTTTAATGAGAAAACTATTTATTCATATTTTTTATTTATTGACTTAGTTTTTATTGATAAAATATTTAGTAATTAAATTTATTAATAAAATATTAATAATATTTTATTCATTAATAATTTTATTGATAAAATATTAGTAATACTTTATTGTTATTGTACCTAATACATTTATAAATATTAAGTAATAATAATAACAATTAATTTTATTATTGGTTATTATTAATATAAGTAATTAATTATATTATAAAGGAGCTTTTTTAAGTTTAAGATATTCAAATTTATTGATACATTTATAAATAATAAGTAATAATAATAACAATTAATTTTATTATTGGTTATTATTAATATAAGTAATTAATTATATTATAAAGGAGCTTTTTTAAGTTTAAGATATTCAAATTTATTGATTTGACTTAGTTTTTTAAAAATTTAGTAATTAAATTTATTAATAAAGTATTATTAATATTTTATTAATGTGATGGTTATAATTATATTCATTAATAATTTTATTAATAAAATATTATTAATACTTTATTGTTATTATACATAATACATTTATAAATATTAAGTAATAATGATAATAATAATAATAATTAACTTTATTGTTGGTTATTATTAATATAAGTAATTAATTATATTATAAAAGATATTTTTTAAGAGTACATATGTTTTTTTATATAATGATTATTAATTAATATTAATGCTTAATCATGTTAAGAATATTATATGAATAATATATAAAGGCTAATGGTTATTAGGGTTAGTACACACATGTCCTTTATATAATAATTATTAATTAATATTAATGCTTAATTATGTTAGCAATAATGTATTAATAATATATTAAGATAAATAGTTATTAGGGTTTGGGTTTGGGTTATTAGGGTTAGTGTTGTTAGAATTATTAAGGATGATTAATATATTTATTATTAATATACAAGGGGTTTAAATTATTATTATTAGTTAATAATAATATTATTATTATTAGTTAATAATAATATTATTATTATTAATACTACTTTATTAATAATCATTAATACATATCAATACTTTATTAACTTTA
This sequence comes from Picea sitchensis, assembly GCA_010110895.2. NCBI lineage: Eukaryota > Viridiplantae > Streptophyta > Pinopsida > Pinales > Pinaceae > Picea > Picea sitchensis. The sequence goes on from SNQJ01S0025285.1 coordinate 108,899, forward strand.
TTAATAAACTATTATTAATACTTTATTAAGAGTAAAAATTATAGACATTACAAATATTTTTTTTTTTTAAGTAAAAAAGGCAGGTCCTATTATATTAATATTGCAAAATTACAGTGTTCTATTGAAGTGCCAGTTGTCCCGCCTGTTAAGGAAACCGAGACAGCTGGCCATTCCAAGCTAGCTTCCAAACTCAAAGTGTTAGTCTTCCACCCTACCCGAAGGAAACCAGGGTGCATGGCCAGCCTTAGTATTAGTCTGTTCATTCCTATACTATCGCTACCATTATTATAAGCTAGAAGAGCTGCAGCTCTGTTATACATAAAAAAGAAAAGAGTTTTGAGCAGTGAACAAATAGGAAAACCTACTAGCCGGTGTCCTCGTGGTTGTCCTTCTCCTTGCTACATCTGACTTGGATGGCGTAGACCTGACCAGAGGTGGGGCATTGGCGCCTTGGGGTGGCGCTGGAGTAAGTGGAGTATAGCATATCCAGGCGTTGATTGATGTAGATGGCTCTAAAGATCTGGTCGTCCACCATGTTGCGCACATCGAAGATCAAATTCAGGTGCTTCGGGTGAAGAAGTGGTGGCCGGTACTGCAAATTCTGCACGTCGGCCTCCTCCTGGTGCACTTGCTTCCCACTCTGTAGCCCCATTTCATCAGGAGGCTCGCAGATGTTTTCTTCACTACCTCTCTGCGTCTCTTCTTCTACAAAGAAACGTGTGAATTCCTCATCTGGAGTGTCGTTGGGACCGTGTTCAGCTCTTGGACCAGGGGTCATGGCGTCTTCTCCAAAACAAGCGGGGGGATTCCAATTGTCCAGAACCGTGAAAAGGAGGCTCTCTGAGAAATTCTAGAGGGATTCCTTCGGAGGAATCTCCTCGACATATGCCATGGGAGGCATCCCTGTTCCTCTGGACTTCTTGGGTCTCCTTCTCTTGGCTAGAGACAGTGCTTTCTCAAACTTATTTTTCCTCTTCTGTCGTGATTCCATCACGTACCACCTTGTTCCTCTGTGAGGTTGTCCCCTTGATCGTGGCATGTTTAGAACTAGAGCTATTGTTGGAGTGCCCACTGCGAAGTTTTCCCCATTCGGCTTTGCAACCTTCTGAATCATCCCAAAGCCACTGAGACTATTGATAAGGGAGAAAATGGTAGCTATGTCCATTAAGCATGTGGTCTTAATGCTCTGGTTGGTCGTTCTCCTCGCGCGAGTGAGAGGCCTCGTCAAATGGTGAAGGTTGCTTGGTTTTATGCCCATCATAAATGGTGAGGATATGAGGGCAGGTGGCCACCATTAATGGCCCCTCCTGGCGCTGCTCCACGTACTCCTCCTGCTCTGCGTGCCACCCCATCCGGGGAACATTACAAATATTATTAATAAAGTATTATTAATACTTTGTTGTTATTATACATGATACATTAATAATTATTAAATAATAATAATAATAATTAAATATAGTTATTATGAATATACATAATTAATTATATTATACAAAGGGTGTTATAAGACATCTATTTATTTTAATGATTAGAAAATATGGTTTAATGAGTGTGTGGAGTTTATACTTTTTAGTATAGGGGTTTTAATAAAAGTTTTATATGTGTGTGTCTATGTGGAATTTAATGAAAGTTTTGTATGGGTGGGAGACTTATTTAGAACTAAAAATCACCATCTGTACAGTTAAAGATGTTTTTTTATCAATGTCTTTAGAACAAGTATGATTCTAAGTTTCTTTCTATGTAATACATCACATGAGTTCAAAGTTCCTATCTTTGTGACAAATGAAACACTTTGTTATATTTTCTTCAAAAACATGGAGAAAAATTTCTTTCCATAATGTTTAGAACATGAACCAACTTTTTCATATGACAAACATAACCCAATGTTGTAATATGAAAAGTAAAAGTCAAACTTGCAATATGAATAACATAGTATTGTTGCAATGTGACCATCATAGTCCTACTGTCGCAATCTGATGAACATAGCCCCATCATAGCTTAGTCTTCATTGTCACATTTTGACAAACATAGTAACATAGAAATGTTATGAACCTAGCCTTATTTCCAGAATGTGACAAACATATCTTCATCGTCGCAAAGTGATGAAAATTTACTATTGTCTCAATATGATGTGAAACAAATATCCTAACACCATAATGTGAAAAACATTTTGAAATGTCGCAATATGACAAACATATGCCTCCTCATCACAATGTGACACAAATATCCTAATGTCATAATGTGACGAAACATTTGCAAATTTTGCAATATGACAAACATAACCCATTGTTCCAATGCGATAAACAACCTTAAGTCGCAATGTGACAAACATAGCCCAACATTGCAATGAGACGACCATTCCTTGACGTTGCAATGTGACAAACATAACCTAGTATCAAAATGTAATAAACCTATTCTAATGCCATAGTTTGATAAGAAAAAACGTTATGTTGCAATGTGATTACCATAACCTTATGATCTGATGTGACAAAAAAAACTTGATGTCACAATCTAATGAATAAAACCTTATCATCATTGCAATGCGACAATAATGTCGCAATGTGACGAACATATGTCAATGCCACAATGCAATGAACATTTCCCTATCATGACGACCATTCCCTAACGTCGCAATGTGACAAATATAACCCACTTTCAAAATGTGACAAATCTATTCCAATGCCATAATGTGATAAAAAAAATCCCTACCTTGCAATGTGATGACGAGAACCTTACGATGCCATGTTATGAACAAAACCTAATATCGCAATTTAACGAAGAAAATTTTATCAACATTGCAATGGGATAGTGCCTTATGATGTTCATATTCCACAAGCATTTCAATCTACTCGTTGTACCATGCAAAATTTTAGTACACCCCCACCGAACACCAATACTCCGCGCACACCATTAACTAAATTGTCGTGCAACAACATATGTCCACATTGTGCGTGCAACAACCAAACACCTTTGCGCTCTGCCAATACTACGCACACCACGCATGCCATTATTATACGTATGCACATTGTGTCCACCTTATTATGCATATGCACACCGCACAATGCTAAATTTATCACACATGCCAACATTTTTCCCCGTGGAACCAATTTTTAATGCGTGCACCCACACAAAAATATTTTTCCACACGATGCCAAAACTCAGTGCGTGTACCCGCACACCAACATTTTTCCACGCGGTGCAAAAATTTCTTCAATACCAACATTCTTCAGTACTCCAGTCTGAAGAATACTACAGTGATGAAATGCCCAAATTCTTAACCAAGAAGAAATGTGTAGTTACTTGGCAACCCGAACACAGTTGCGTGGTAATAGATCTTGTATTTTTTTATTTGTTTATGTTTTTGTCCACAAGGGTTAGGTATTCAAGGTTATGCAAATAAGGTTTTTCCCTATGCTATAACTCTCTGATATACGTGCAGGGTCCAAAAGTAGTACTCGGCCCAATATCTCATGGCACTAACTAAGGAGGATAGATTGTACCCTTAGTAGTACTACCCGACTACCCAGGTACTAGAGAGTATCTTACCGAGTGTTGTTCTGAGTGGCACTATAGCAGTGAGGTGGACAATTGGTTTATCTAAACAGGGCTTTAGGAAATCTAGGTTGATCCATACACAGGTGTTGTCTGATGTGCTACCACTCGAAGGGGTACAAACAGGGTTTACAAGGGTGGCCAACAGATGTGTTCTTAACAACCACTTGTATTTCCTACGTGTATGAATCCCTCAACTGTGGGTTTATGCACATAATGACATATCTATGTGGTTTAAAGATGCCAGAATGCGTCTCTACTCTGAAAAAAAAATTACCCACAGTTTCTGCCAAGGAAAGTGCTCTGAAACCACTTGTAATATCCCAGATATAAAAAGTATGCAGATCATAAATAACACTTTTATTCTGAGAGCAATGTTCACAGGCCTCTTCGAGGGGGAAACCTCCAGTCGAGTAGAGCTCTATTACAATAATCTCCAAGCTAGGGTTCTCATACCCTCGACTTCTATTTATACTAAATATTTCTATCAAAAGAAGCATCAAGAGGAAGATCCTTCTACAAGCGAAAGATTCTATTAGGTTTTCTTACATTCAGCTTATTATATTTTATTGCAAGGCATTATTAATATTGACCTTTATTACATCTGAATATATTGTTCTACCTATGTGTGGGTTAGGACCCTGACATTCATTCATAAGTACTTAAATCCTTCTATGATATATTAAGAGTGAATCATTATCCTAGGTATATCACTCAGACTTGGATATTCCAATTACATTATTTTCAATTCCTATTTTTACTTATGCATACCATTCATCATGCTCTTGTAATTTTAGTATATTTTATCTATGATTTATCCTTAAAGGAAAAATTGAGAAGAACTGAGTTCTTCTACTCAAGGCATTTGCTACCTTGATTATTATTCCTTTAATGTAGAATACGTTAAAATTATACTCATTAAACAATTATGACCATCTTCTTTGTTTAAAATTTAAATTACTATCCATAGATATATGTTGAATTCCATGTTCTATCTTCAATTAAAACTCTTTTCCTACCAAAAAATGCTTCAAAATTCTCAATGCATGCACTGTTGTAGCAAGTTCCGATTCATGTGTCCATAGTCATCTTCACGTGGTCTATACTTTTTTGAAGCATTGGTAATCACCCTACATACTTTCATTAGTTTTCTTTCTAATACTTCTTTGAAAGCATGAGTACACAAAAAAAAAATACAAATCCATGTCTAGTACTTTTAGTTTGGGAGTTGTCATCAACAATTGTTTAACCTTGTTGAATGCATGTTCACATTTCTCGATTTATAAAATATTATTATATTTCTTCTTTAGCCCCATCAAAGGATTTGTGATATTCAAAAATCCTTCCAAAAATATTTTATAATACCTAGCCAAGCCCATAAAGTTGAATACCTCATATATGTTTGTAGGCACTGGAAAATTCATTATATACTCTATCTTTTCTAGATCCACAACTATTATTCCTCTTGTAATTGTGTGACCCAAATAATGAATCGTTGATTCAAAGAATGAACAATTAGGGAGTTTATCCGATATGACCCCAAGGGTAGCATATATGTGGTTAATTGTATATGATATGTCTAAATGCATATGTAATAGGGTCTTCCTAATAATAAATGGGCCACATGTGCAACGTGTGAATAAGTATACATATAGATATCATGTAGTCATTATTAAGGGGATGTTATTTGGATATATGAGTGTATTCGGGTATTCATAGGAAGTTCTCTTATTCTTTAAGGATTTTTTGCATAAGTTATCTCTCTTATCTTTGTTGGAGTTTTTCTCCATGTTCACATTGTTGAACATGGTGTGTACTTTTGGTTTATTGTGATATTTTAAGAATTTGGATCATAACTTTAACATACATTACTCTCTAAGACATTGCAATAACATCCTTAAATGCTCTTTGTGTTCTCACAATATATTTGAATATATCAAAATATCATCTAAAAACACTTGCATGAACTTATCAAGGTATTGTCAAAACATCTCATGAAAATCATAAACACAATTAGCACATTTCTCGACCCAAACGACACTAATACAAATCAAAATGACCAAAATGCATCTTAAACATTGTCTTAGCGATGTATTCTTCCTTAATTCTCAATTGATGATATCTTGATCTCAAGTCAATCTTTGAAAATATAGATTCTCTTTCATTTGATCAAATAAATTATCAATCATGGGTAATGGATATCGATTCCTTATGGTTACATTGTTCAATTATCAATAGTTGATGCAAAGCCTCCACAATCCATCTTTCTTCTCAACAAATATCACTAGTTCTCTCCGTGATGATATGTTGGGATGAATAAATATTGATTTTAACAACGTCTAGAGCTACATCTACTACTCTTGAAATTATGAAGTTTTCATGCAATAAGGAGTCTTCAAAATAGGATTAGTTCCTTCTTTGATTTCAATCATGAACTCCAACTCCCACTTGGGTGATCATCTAGGAAACGCCTCTAAAATAATGTTAGGAAGTTGTGATAATATATGATGTTGAATAAGATTCACTATATCATACTTCTTATTCATATCTATAACATCATAAAACTTACAATTGTTCCTAATTTTTTTGTTTAGTTGCAAAGTCGAAACAAACCTAAAAAACACTCATCTTTTAGTCCTCACTAAGATATTTTTTCCTAATTCATATATAAAATAAAGTATGTTACGTTTACATTCCAAGAATATCTCGTGGTATTCTAACCAAACCATACATATGATCATATCATAGTATACCAAGGTGGTAGTGTACAATGATACTTGGATACATGTACCACAAGATCAATCGTATAGTTCTTAATTGACTACCTTACACCCTCTTTAACACTAGAATCCATTTCGACCAAGTTGGAACCTTATTGACCACTTTCAATCATCCTACATCTAGACAATGCAGTATGTGAAATAAGACTATATGTCACTCGTGGATCAATTAATAACAAGGAAACTTTTAAGGATCCATACCAATATTAAAGTGGAGACACATTGGTAAATCTTCTTGATCCTCAAAATACCAACCATAAAATGTTTGGTGATATTTCTATAAAAATATTCAAATTCATAAGGACTTTGTATAGATTCTAGAAAATTTTGGCAATTTTTAGAGTAACATACTTTTATTCTATAGAATTTGGGGAAATCATTTTAGAAAAAAATTAAAGTTGGTGAATATTTGTTTGGAATAAAACATGGAAAAAATATCCCATGGGAAAAATTTATCCCCTAAAAGTTCCTCTGATTAATAATAAAAAACATACACCATTAATCGTGTCTATCATCATTTGATATCCTTTGAAATGACAACATCATTGTCTTAACATAACTTGTAGGTACATTTCCATGATCATCTACTCTAAGAGAAGATTATTGGAGTGTAGGTTGAAGTGGATTTCATGCATCATGGCCTCTCACTTCCCTACTTCCACCTCTTCCACTTCTTCTATCCATCACTACCCTTACATGCATGGACATACAAATTGAAAACTTTAATTAGCAGTCCTAATAATTGTACTTAGGTATAATCAATATTTTTTTTAGGAATGCAAGTCCATAGGTCCTAGTGTATGAAACTATACTCTAATACCATATGTAATTCCTCTCCGAACATTAACCTATTATGAAGAACACAACTTTCAAGAAGATTAATGTTTGTGTGTGTGTGTGTGTAAGAGTTATGCATATAGTTAATACTCATGCTCACAACAAATACATATGAATAAAGACCATTTAATAATACTTGAAACAACGCAATTACAAATTCTTTACATTCAATTTCAAAGTTTTTGAAAATGTCACAATGCAACAAAATCATACAATGTGATAAAATGAAAGACAATATACTAAATTACATAATTATACATTACGGATTTAATATACTAAACTGTGATTGATTGTGTTAAAATCAATCTCTTTTTTCTAAAGTATACACATATAGAAACCAATGTAGATACTAAGGGTGAGATTAACTTAATTCAAATCCTTCACGTATTTGAGGTAAGTGTTCACTACAATTCTTTAAGTACCCCACACTAAGAGCTAGGCATGATCACTACAACTCTTCAATTGGTTATAAGTGGGAATAGTGCCATGGTTGGGATCAATTTAATCCAACATGTTCATGTATGGTAAGATACTAATGGTCTCTAATGAATCAATATTAACTCCTTATTTAAAACCCCTTAGTAGATCATCGTGAGTGATCGAATATGTGGCCTACCCTCATGGAAACATGTAGCCTCTAGGAAAAAAACATGCAATTTTCAACTTATTACATACAAAGGAGTGCCATCGAAAAGAAATATGAAACCTAGACCCCCCTCCCCATTAGTAATCCTATCACAATTCTGCATACAACCCTTTTCCTATGTGTAAGATGAATTGACAATTAGTATTCTTGTCTGTGTACACATGTAGAGAGAAATGCATCAAACATTACTATCCAATAATAAGAAACAATAAACACATGGGAATCATTAATATCCTGACCCCATCCTAGGTCCACCTATCTTCGCTCAATCTAGCCATATGCATCTTGTTTCTTCCTTTAACACTTGACAAACCAGCATTACCATAAGATACTATAATAAATTTCATCATATAAACATGTATTCATTTTCAATATCACATGACATTGCTTATCACTAGAATTTCATATCACTTATATGACTCTTAGACACTCATACATCAATAACAATATATGGTTCAACCTACTCATAGGCCACAATAAGTCATCACATAATATAGAAAAATTCAATACTCTCATATGAGCACAAGAATATCAAAACATAAGACGTGAAAGATGTGTATGTGTGTGTGTATACAAAAAAAAAATAATCAAACCAAATCAAATTGGAAATCTAGATCACATCATCCAAAAGTGTATATGTTAACCAATCAGGGTATTCTTCTATCTAAAATTCACTCAATGATAACAACACATCATTCAAACAAACGCAAAGTAGAAAAGGCTACTACATACATCTCCTCTTTAGAAAAATTCATCCTGAAGTTTTAAAATGAATAAGGAAACTATTGACAATCTCATTCATGTCCTCCCAAGTAGCTAAATTGGGACTATAGCCATCCAAATGGACCTTTACCTACTCAACCAAATGACATCAATTTTTTTAATTTTCTTAGTCTAGTATACAAATTATTTCATCCTTCAAGGTCCCCCTATCCAACGCATAGAAATTAATCAAATCAATAGCATGAGAGGGATATGAAAGATAATGGCACAAAACGTAAATATGAAAATATCATGTGTATGATCTAAATATGGTGGTAATGCACGATGATAAGAAATTGGTCGCAATCGTTTGGTAATCTTAAATGATCCCTTGTACCACGGTTGGAACTTGGTTTGCTTGCCAAGTTTAACAAAATTCTTTTGTTGTCTAACAAGAAAAAATACTTTGTCCCCTTTTTAATAACTTTGATCAATTCTATGCACATCCACACAACTTTTATATCTATATTGAGCTTCCTTCAAGCTTTCTAAAAAAAAATTCATCTACCTTTCAATTTCTTCAATTACCTCAGGTCCAGCTAGAACAATGTTTTCAAGTATATTCCAACTAAAATGAGTTATATAGGGTCTACCATGCAATAACTACAAAGGTGACATCTTTGTCGAATGTAGATAACTTCTTTTGTATGAAAATTTCACAAGACATAAATACTCTTCCTAGTGGTTATGTCAGTAAATTACATATGTATGAAATGTATCCTCCAACACTTGATTCACTCTTTCTATTTGTTCATTTTTCTAATTATGATATGTCATACTGAAATTAAGTTGTATTTCCAAGGCCTCTTCAAACAAATTCCAAAACATTCCTATAAATATTGAACCTCTATTGGAAATTATCTTCTTTGAAATTCCATACAATCTCTCTATCTCATTTACAAAAACGCTTTCCATTTATGGTGCTTCATAAGTATTTTTTGATGGAATAAAATGTGCACTCTTGGTCAAATAATTTACTACTATCAGGATTGAATCATATATTATTGACATCATAGGAAATCCCACTATGAATTACATTCAAATCACTTCCCATTTCGATTATAATATTTCATGCAACTACAAAAATCCTACTAATTTTCGATGCTCAACCTTCACATGTTAACATTATACACATATATCCACATAGTCTACTATGCCTTTCTTCATTCCATTCCATAGGAATATTGGTTTCAAATATACATACATCTTTTTCACTCTAAGGTGAGCCACATACACTTCTCTATGTGTTTCCCTTAGTATCAACTTGCAAATTTCTTCATTCATAGGTACTTAAATACTTCTATGAGATATTAAGAGTGTTCAATCATTATCCTAGGTATATCACTCAGACTTGGATATTCTAATTACATTATTTTAAATTCCTATTTTTACTTATGCATACCATTCATCATGCTCTTGTAATTTTAGTATATTTTCTCTATGATTCATCCTTAAAGGAAAAATTGAGAAGAATTGAGTTCTTCTACTCAAGGCATTTGCTACCTTGATTATTGTTCTTTTAATGTAGAATACGTTGAAATTATATTCATTAAACAATTATTACCATCTTCTTTGTTTAAAATTAGGTTACTGTCCATAAATATATGTTGAATTCCATGATCTATCTTCAATTAAAACTCTTTTCCTACCAAAAAATGCCTCAAAATTCTCAATGCATGCACTATGGTAGCAAGTTCTAATTCATGTGTCCATAGTCATCTTCATGTGGTATATGATTTTTTCAAGCATTGGTAATCACCCTACATACTTGCATTAGTTTTCTTTCTAATACTTCTTTGAAAGCATGAGTACACAAAATAAAAAATACAAATCCATGTCCAGTGCTTTCGGTTTGGGAGTTGTCATCAACAATTGTTTAACCTTGTTGAATGCATGTTCACATTGCTCCATTTATAAAATATTCTTATATTTCTTCTTTAACCCCATGAGAGGATTTGTAATCTTCAAAAATCCTTCCAAAAATCTTTTATAATACCTAGCCAATTCCATAAAGTTGCATACCTCATATATGTTTGTAGGCACTGACAAATTCATTATATCCTCTATCTTTGCTAGATCCACAACAATTCTTCCTCTTGTAATTGTATGACCTAAATAATGAATCGTTGATTCAAAGAATATACAATTAGGGATTTTAGCCGATATGACCCCAAGGGCAGCGTATATTTGGTTAAATGTATATGATATGTCTAAATGTATATGTAATATGGTGTTACTAATAATAAATGGGCCACATGTTGAACGTGTGAATAAGTATACATATAGATATCATGTAGTCATTATTAAGGGGATGTCATTTGGATATATGAGTGTATTCAGGTATTCATAGGAAGTTCTCTTATTCTTTAAGGATTTTTTGCATAAGTTATCTCTCTTATCTCTATTGAAGTTTTTCTCCACGTTCGCATTGTTGTACATGGAGTGTACTTTTGGTTTATTGTGATATTTTAAGCATTTGGATCATAACATTAGCATACATTACTCTCTAAGACATTGCAATACCAGCCTTAAATGCTCTTTGTGTTCTCACAATATATTTGAATATATCAAAATATCATCTAAAAACAATTGCATGAACTTATCAAGGTATTGTCAAAATATCTCGTGAAACTCATAAACACAATTAGCACATTTCTCGACCCAAACGACACTAATACAACTCAAAATGACCAAAATGCATCTTAAACATTGTCTTAGCGATGTATTCTTCCTTAATTCTCAACTAATGATATCTTGATCTCAAGTCAATCTTTGAAAATATAGATGCCCTTTCATTTGATCAAATAAATTATCAATCATGGGTAATGGATATTGATTCCTTATGGTTACATTGTTCAACTATCAATAGTTGATGCAAAGCCTCCACAATCCATCTTTCTTCTTAACAAATATCACTAGTTCTCTCTGTGATGATATTGATCCGAAAATATCTTTCAATGACTCTGGTTGAGTTATTAATTGCATGTGTTAATTAACCATTTATGAAGCTGAATGAAAGAGGAAGAATTTAATGAAGAAGCATAGAAACCATAAGACAATATACATATCTGAACTGAATCAATAAGAACAACAAACCATAACAAGAGAAGTGATAACGGAGTTCGACAAGGTTTCCTACGTCTCCAGGCCTTTGTCTCAGTGGGGGAGGCTTCCTTATTAATTCTTCAAGGCTTGCAAAGTACAGAAAAAATACATCAAATGGACTCCATTCTGATCTCGTTGTGTTTTTCTTGACCTCAGAAATCCAACACAACTGACGACACTAAAAAACACTGAGTATAGCTCCCGTAAATGGCCTCCAAAGTTTGGCTAGTTCGTTGCCCTCTCTTTGCATAAATAACATTGTTCTTCTTTAATCTGCATAAATTTGCCCTCCTGGTGCATTGGTAAATCTTCTGGTTAAATAATGTGAGATTGTGGGCTCAAATCCCAACAACCCATGATTTCTTGACTTGAAATCTCTAAAATATACCTTAAAATATGGTTTTATCCACTTGTGGCATAAAAATCGGGAATGAGTGCCTTATTATAAGGTTTGAAAACCATATAATAAAATCATGGCACGAAATTATGACTTGAGTGCACTCTTTTTTTTGTTTTTGTTTTTTTTTTATGGTTAATTAACCATATATTACAAAGTGTTTTAACCCATGGCATAAGTTCGTGGCAAGAATATATTCGGTGCGTTTTTATGTTTTTTTTTATGATTAATTAACAATATATTACAAAGTTTTTTAACCCATGACATAAGTTCGTGGAAAAAATATATTCGACATCTTTTTATGGTTTGAACGCCATATATTATGGCACAAAACTTGGGAAATACCATATATAATATGGATAATAATAACCCCCAATCTATAATACCCACTTAACCATATTCGTGGCATAGGATATGCATAAAGTGATTTTAATATGGCATATCCAAACCATATTACATATGGTTTTATAACCATAATACCACAACGTGGAATAGTATATGTAACAACTCTAGTTGAACAAATGTGAAAGATTATTAAGTAAAAATTAATTAGGGGATTAATCGTCTTAATATGGTATTAATTAAACAGGATAGGTATAATAAAACTAATTAAATAATTATTGATTAATTAATGGTTGCAATTT
>SNQJ01S0025285.1:139178-156055 GCA_010110895.2 Picea sitchensis
GTTCTCCGGAAATCTATACCCTTATCCATCTCAGGTAATACCCTGGATAGATCTCCCCATAGAGACACCCTTTTTGGAAAGCTCACCAAGAACCTGGAAAAGGATTTGAAGGTGCAAGTCTTAGTAACCTTGTACGAGCAAGAATGATCCTCCTGAAATCCTGAAATGGAAGCATAGGGATAAGTATCAATCGACAGATGAGATCCTATCAGAAGATCTGCAGTCATTCACGATCGTTAAATTGGAGGAATAAACGAGGGCGTTAAATGCCTTAATCCTTTTTCCTTTATCTTCGTGAATAGCGAAGAAATCGGGACCGTAGATCCCCAAGGTCCATGGGAGTATATAGACTGTTGGTTTTTCCACGTCCAGGGAGCAGCGAGAGAGTGCACAGTGCGGGACAGATCTAAACCGTCAGATCTTAGTTAGAAAAACCCGACAACCATTGGATTTGTCAGGAGATGCATGAGGATTAAGCCCTTGTGAACAGAGGTGAAATTCCTGAAAGAGGAGTTGATATCAATATTTCGGATACTGGGGATTCAAATTGACAGAGGATCTGTGTCACTGGGGGTTGCAAGTCATGAAATCGTGAGGAGCAAGGATAGTCATTGGATCCAGGTCAAGGGAGGACCGTTGGATCAGAGCCTCATCGTGCGTATCGTGCATACGGAGGTTCGTTGGTTGAAAGGACCTCGTCTCAACTGCAGAAGTCATGAAGTACTGAGATCCGAGGCACGAATGTGGACACGTCGCAGAACCACAAAGTGGGGCCCGTGTGATTGCTAGGGGGACACGCGCCACAAGGGGAAAGGAGTCAACAGTCTGTTGACTTCTGTTCCGAAACAATCTGGACCATCCATCCATGGAGGAAACGTGGAAGATATCGAGATTCCATCAGTATTTCGGATACCGGGGATTTGAATTGACAGAGGATATGTGTCACTGGGGGTCGCAAGTCGTGAAATCACGAGGAGCAAGGATAGTCGTTGGATCCAGGTCAAGGGAGGATCGTTGGATCAGAGCCTCATCGCGCATATCACGCATTCGGAGGTTTGGAGGTTGAAAGGACCTCGGCTCGACTGCAGAAGTCGCGAAGTGCCAAGAGTTGAGGCACGAGTGTGGACACGTGGTAGAACCATAAGGTGGGGCCTGTGTGATTGACAGGTGAACACGCGCCGCAGGGGGAAAGGAGTCAACACACCATTGACTTCTCGCATCTCGGGGATTCATGGGATAAGAGAAAGAGAGCTCAACCCTTCGACTTGTGAAGTCGTGAATTTGCGAGAGGAGCTAGCACTTAGCCTAGCCATTGGTCATGCGCAGAGGGCGCTAACAGAAGGGAGCTATACCCATTTTGTGATTTCGGGTATCGTGAATTTGGGAAGGAAGAGTAAGGAGTTTCGACTCGTGAACTCGCGATATTGCAAGTTGTGACAAGTGCCTTCGGGAATCGGCCTTGGTCATAGCGTTGTGGTCGCTCGGAGAAGGTGTAGCTCACACCTAGTGTTGTTCGCATAGGGGAGCTCCCAAAAGGACCTGTGGATCGATTGGAAGGAGATTCCAGCTGGTAATCAAAAGGATTCCCTTCGGCTCATAAAAGAAACAGAACGATCCTTAAGACTGGGAGGTCGCGCAAAGACTCTGTCGAGGTAGAGGTGGCGTTTGCAGCCTGTGCTAATCCCCATAGGATTTTGGGGATTCTGTCCCTTGAGAGAAGGAGAAAAATTTATTGTGCCACAGCGAGTGTGCGACATATGGTCTCTTAACTGAGACAATGATTTCAATAAGGCAATAGAGAGGAGAAGCTGGCAAAGCCCTCTTTTGTAAAGAGTTATTTGTATCAGATTTCATTATGAGAGTTAGGTAGAGTATTCCGAAAGGATTTTGAGGGATGAGAGTTAGGTGGAGGATTCTGAGAGAAGAGACTTAGGAGCTCAGAAGCTCAAAAATAGGAGGTAGAATAGTTCTTTGAAGGAGCTAGAGAGAGTTGAGACTCTACTAGAGTCCAACCTACACATATTGTAATCATATTTTCATATTAATGAAAAAGACAACAGTTTTTCCTACATATGATTGTTTATGTGTTTACGTGTTTCATGAATGTATGTTGTAGATGTATGTGATAGGTTTCATCTACATTATGAAGACAAAATTATCTGTCTTCGTTGAGTTTGTTAGATTGTTCTGGGTTCTTTAGGCTATGAAAGGAGTTCACAACATATCATTTGAGGTTCTATGTCCAGTGCAAGGAGTGCGCATCTAAACTCTGTTGAGTCAAGAAATAACGTGTCAGGAGGGGACACTAGATAAATTACAAAACTCAAGAGGGACCTTAAGGTTACTGAATACCTTGGAGGTTAAACTGTGTAGAGGAAAAACAGAGAGACAAAGTCACTGAGAACTCTATAGAGCTCTGCGAGGTGGGCATCAAGCAGGTGCAAGTGTGCACAAAGAGAACTAGTTGTCAATTTCAAGAAGAAGAGTACTAGAGAAAGATACTCATAGAGTTAATGAACACTCTGTAGGAAATGTTAAAAAAGGTATGCTTTGAGCGATAGGTTGCCAAGAAGGGCACCAGGAAATTCATTTGAAGGAAGCAGAAGGGCCAAGACCCTTTTGGAGTTCTGAGTCAATTGAAGCTTAGAAGAGATAGTGCAAGGAGTGCTTGGGAGACAGACTTATTCCAAGTCCCAAATCTCTGAAGAGAAGACGAGACCCAAGATAATCGGTTTCAAAAGAGGATGAAAGATTGAAGCCTTTGAACATTCAAAAATTTTCCCAAGTTCGGAAGAACGAAGAATATCAGGTGGAGGAGTGAAAGAAACCACCAGATCGGCTACAGGAATAAGTCTGGACCATTATATTATCATCCAAGAAAGTGAAGGGAGAGTGTCGAGCAGGAAACAGATCCCAGCCATAGGATCTGAGCACATAGGATCGACAGTTGTCCTATGAAGGTAAAGTGAATGGGCTTTAAGTCCTTTGAAAGTGCACAGGAGGATGGGATAGTCAAAGTCCCAAAGTGAACATGGATAGTCCATTGTCCAGGCTGACAGGTGGAGAAATATCTGAGACTCTGGAGAAGAAGTACTTCGGAAGTTATTGGACAAGCAGGGAGTGAAATCGTCGAAGCCCGAAGAGCCGAAGTGGATAAAGGCTGTCATATCAAGGGGGAGACATGCGTCAAGAAATCATGTATTTCGGTTGAAATCACTTCGGAAGGAACGAGTGCGTAGGATTTTGAAACTCCCGAAGCCTAAAGAGAATAAGAGACTCTATACCATCAGATCCATAGGGACGCGTGTTGATAGATCGTGAAATCCAGGTGAAATCACTCTGAAAGAAAGAGAAGGAGGATAATTTGAAATCGTCGAAGCCTGAATAGTCGAAGCAGTTGGGGACCGTCGATCTGTAAGAGGTACGTGTCATTAGATCATGGACTTTGGATGAAATATGTCTAGGAGAAAGTGAAAGTTGAGAGTTGAAACCTCTGAAGCTCGGATTGCTAAAGCAAATCACAATCATTGATTTGAAAGGGACACGCGTCGATAGATCATAAGGATCTGAGAACATGTGATCCAGAGGGAAGGAAGGAAAGGAGTTAGATCTCAATCGCTTGTTTTTTAAGGACATGTGTCAACAAATATTTCACTTCAAAAGATCACCATTTCAGAGGAAGCAAGAGTTGAGAGTTGAAACTCCCGAATCCTGAAAGGTGAAATCAATCATAGTCATCAATTGAGAGGAGGACATGTGTCGATAGATCGAGGAGAACTGGGAGTGCACGAGGAAGGAAGATAAAGGAGGTATATTGTATTCGTTGATTAAGAGGCATAAATCGAGATTGAATATCAATGATCATGCTTGATTGTGGGGCCAGAAAGTGCTCGAACTCTAAAATTATTAGAGCGGGCCGCAATTTAAACCATGGTATCGCCAAAGGGATATGTGGCGCTTTGTAGTGAATTGTGGGGAGAAAAGAGGGTTGGTCTCAAATCACTCTTCGTTGCGCTCGCAATAACATACTTACGTGAGGTCATAGCCCAGGGCCATACGCAGGAAGCGGCTAATGAAGAAGTAACTAGTGCCTGAATCTCGACATTTCAGAAGCGCACAGTAAGAGGCCGCAGGTATCACAGGACCTGCACCAAAAGTAGAAAAGGGACCCGCGTAAAGTTAGTTTGGGTATAAAAGAGGCTCGAAGAGTTGATCTGACTCAGCATATTGAAATATCCTAGACCAGGAGGTCGCAGGACCGCCAGGAGGGGAGGGGGGCTACATTAGGTGGTATCAGAGCTTGATTTCATCTGTATATTTCAAGCGAAGGAGATGAAGGAGTTAGTCTGACTACATCAAGTAGTATCAGAGGGTTAATCCCATCTATAGAAAATAGGTGAAGGATAAGACAGTGTACTAATGCTCTGTGTGAAGTATTTTTGCAAGTGTGCAACAACAAATTGAGCAACCAGGTGAGCTGTAGGAGAAGCTGGAGATTCTCTTGTATGCACAATAATCCACAGATTTTCCAAGAGGGAAAGAAGAGGGTTAAAATGGCTACTGAAGGCCATGGATGTGGTCGGAGAAAAGGCCACAAACATAAAAACAAACCAGAGATGGATTTGGAGCTCATAGAGATAAGATAAATAATGGAGCATCTGACATTGAAGATGCAACATGAGACAAAGGTACACTGGAGGTACGAATGGCCTCTGAACAGGAAGGAAAAATGGCCCATTCAGAAGTTGTTATCCAAAAAGAAACAACAAGTAGTAAGGGGGTGGTTGAGGCATGATGAAAACCTCAGTGAAAAAGAAGAGGAGATGGTTTACATCTGTGAACCAAAAGTTGGAAGAAATCTTAGTGACAAGGAAGAGAGATCATCAGAGGATCTCATAAACTACCAGGTGGGCAGAGATGGACTTTCAAGTTGCCAGGTGGGCAATGGAGAGAGATTAGTTGAAGATTTCATATACTGCTAGAGGGACAGTACTAAAAGTTTAGATTGCCAGGTTGACCATCAGATGATATCAAGTGATCTGATTAACTGCCAGGAGAGGAGAGGAGAAATCCTATATTTTCAAGGGGCAAGGGAATTAGAATGAGACTGAATGAAAGTCTCAGGAGCTCATAAGTGAGTTGAGATTAGCAAGGAGTGTTGATAGATGAAGATTCATGTGGCTTTACATACCATTTGAATTAATATGATGAGAAGTTAAGAGGAAGATTAGAGGTGCATTCTAATCATTGGGGGAATCAAAACATTCCTGCCAAGCAGTCGAGAAAGGGATAGCATAAATGTTGTTGGTGCAGAAACATAAGGATAACCATCAGAGACTTTCAAAGAGGAGGAGGAGAAGGAGAAGACATTGATGTTTTCCGTAGTAGAAGGAAAAGAGCATTCATCCAAATTGCTCAAAAATTTCATCGAGGAAGATGAACAAGAGATGACTGCAACACTAGAGCTTGCAGTAGAAGAGGAAGCATACATCATGGATTTTGCTGAGTTGTATGAAGAATTGGAATCCCTAGAGAAAAGGGTTATAGTGAAAATCCAACACATCCAACAGATCAGGCCGGGGACAGATGGAGGAGCATACCAGCCTAGGGAATAGCTAGAACAAGTTGGAGTTGAAACAACATAAAGAGGAGCTGACAGAAGCTAACTTGTCATAGGAGAAAGTTGAGCAGCAACTCAGTGATGAGACTGCAAAATTGGATCCTACATTAGGGTGTCAAGATAATGCCACAGAAGAAGAGAACAACATGGGGGATTAGGATGATCTTCCCTTTGATATGTATGCGTAGGAAGAATTGCAGTCGAGAAGACTGCATAAGGAGAACCAACCAGCAAAGTAGCTAGATAAGGTGATAGAGGAGATAAGGAGGTTGATGTTGAGGTTATCATAAGAAGTTGTCAAAAAGAGGAAGCTCAACATAGGATAACTTGCCATAACAACCAGGAAGAAGAAGAAACAACAACAAAAGAATAACAGAGGAGTAGAAGGACAACTCTAAGGATAATTTTGGGATCTAGGAGGATTTCAACAAAGCTAGAGAGATCATGAGCAGGAGCTCATGAATGTTTTGCATCAATGGAGTATGATGTAGGAACATCCTTCCACATCAGCAAATGCACTAATGGGCAAACACATAGGCGCACATTGGAGAAAGGGAGAGGCATCGACCATCCCATTTTTAAATTTGAAATGTAATCCTATATGGATTTATGTTGTAAGGCTGAGTAAATCCAATCCATACCTTTGTACATGTAGTGGATAGGGTCACCTTAATGGTTGACTGAAAGCAGATCTAGATCTTAGTCAGGTCTGGATCTTCATTCATTGTAAGAAGTCGTAGGGGTATGGTGTCTTAACTGAGACAGTGATGGCACTAAGGCAGTAGAGAGGAGAAGCTCGTAGATCCCTCTTTTGTAAGGAGATATTTGTATCATATTTCATTATGAGAGTTATAGAGAGGATTTTGAAAGGATTCTGAGAGACGAGAGTTAGGAGGATGATTCTAAGAGAAGGGCCTGAGAAGCTGAGAAGCTCAGAAATATTAGGTAGAATAGTTCTTTGAGAGAGCTAGAGAGAGCTCAAACTCTGTTGGAGTCCATCCTTCACATATTGTAATCATATTTTCATATTAATGAAAAAGATAACAGTTTTTCCTACAAATGATTATTTATGTGTTTACATGTTTCATGAATGTATGTTGTAGATGTATGTGATAGGTTTCATTTACAGTAGGAATATAGACTTATCTGTCTTCGTTGAGGTTGTTACATTGTTATAGTTTCTTTAGGTTGTGCAAGGAGTGCACAACATAACATTTGAGTTTCTATAGCCAGCGCAAGGAGTGTGCATATGAACTTTGTTGAGTAAGGAAAGAACATGCCAGGAGGAAACACCAGATCATTCAAAAAAATCAAGATGGACCTTAAGGTTACTGAATACCTTGGAGGGTAAATTATGTAGAGGAAACACATAGAGACAGAGTCACTGAGAACTCTGTAGATCTCTACCAGGTGGGCATCGAGCAGGTGCAAGTGTGCACAAAGAGAACTCTTTGTCGAGTTCAAGGAGAAGAGTACCAGAGGAAGATACTCACAGATTTAATGAACACTTTGTAGGCAATGATCAGCAAGGCATGCTTTGAGTGAAAGGTTGCAAGGAGGGAACTAGGAAAGTCCTTTGAATGAAGCGGAAGGGCCGTGAAAATTTTGGAGTTATGAGTCAGTTGAAGCTTAGAAGAGATAGCACAAGGAGTGCATAGGAGACAAAATTATTCCAATTCCCAAAGCTCAGAAGAGATGGCGCTTTCAGAAGCGAAGATGAGACCTAAGATAATCGATTTCATAGGAGGAGCAAAGGTCGAAGCCATTGAACATTCACAAATTTTCCTGAGTTCAGGAGAACGAAGAAGCTTAGGAGGAGGAGAGACAACAACCGTCAAATCGGTTGTAGGAAGAAGTCTGGATCGTTAGATCAGCATCCATGGAAGCGAAGGGAGAGCATAGAGGAAGAAACAGATCCCAACCGTAGGATCTGAGCACAGAGGATCGGCAGTCGTCCGATCAAGGTAAAGTGCACTGGCTTTAATTCCTTTGAAAGTGCACAGGAGGACGAGATAGCCGAAGTCCTGAAGTCCTGAAGTGAATAGGGACCATCCATTGTCTAGGGTGACATGTGGCGAAAGATCTAAGACTCCAGAGCAAAAGTACTTCGGAAGTTCTTAGACAAGCAGGGAGTGAAATCGTCGAAGCCTGAAGAGTTGAAGCAGATAAAGGCCGTCAGATCAAAGGGGAGACACGCGTCAATAAATCGTGTATTTCGGTGGAAATCACTCCGGAAGGAATGGGTGTGTAGGATTTTGAAACTCTCGAAGTCTGAAGAGAAGAAGAGAATATGGATTGTCAAATCTAAAGGGATGTGTGGCGATAGATCATGAACTCCGGGTGAAATCACTCTGGAAGCAAGAGAAGGAGGAGAATTTGAAATTGTCGAAGCTCGAATAGTCGAAGCAATTGGGGGTCATCGATCTGTGGGAGGCACATGTCATTAGATCGTGGACTCCAGATGAAATAAGTCCGAGAGAAATTGAAAGTTGAGAGTTAAAATCTCTGAAGCCCGGATTGCCGAATCAAATCACAATCATTGATTTGAAAGGGACACGCATCGATAGATCGTATGGATCTGAGAATGTGTGATCCGAAGGGAAGGAAGGAAAGGAGGTAGATTTGCGTCGTTCATTTTCTATGGACAGGTGTTAATAGATCTTTCACTTCAGGAGATCGCCATTTCAGAGGAAGAATGAGTTGAGAGTTGAAACTCCCGAATCCCGAAAGGAGAAATCAATCGTAGTTGTCGATTGAGAGGAGGAAACACATCAATAGATCGAGGAGATATGGGAGTGCACAAGGAAGGAAGATAAAGGAGGTAGATTGTATCTATTTATCAAAAGGCATCACCCGATATTGAAGATCAACGGTCATGCTTTATTGTGGGGCAAGAAAGTGCTCAGACTCTAAAATTCTTAGAGCGAGTCACAATTTAAACCATGGTATCGCCAAAGGGATACATGGCGCTTTGTAGTGAATTGCGGGGAGAAAAGAGGGTTGGTCTCAAACCACTCTTGGCCATGCCGCAATCACATACTTATGTGAGGTCATATCCCAGGGCCATATGCAAGAAGGGGCTAATGAAGAAGGAACTAGCACCTGAAACTTGACATTTCAAAAGCGCACATGAAGAGGTCGCAGGTATCACAGGACCTACACCAAAATCTGAAACGAGACCTGTGTAAAGTTCTTTGGGGTCTAACAGAAGCATGAAGAGTCGATCTAACTCAGCATATTGAAATATCCTAGACCGGGAGGTCGCAAAACCCCCAAGAGGGGAGGGGGGTTGCATCACATATACCCACAAATATCTAAATAAACCAATTTCGTCATCTCTGGGTATTTATATTAAACACTCTTATGTCTTTTCTAACCACACAAGATTTATAAAATTCAAAACACTAAATTAAATTTCTAATTCCACATATAATATTATTCATGTAAAACTCTTCTTGACACTTTTCACTAATATTCTCTATTAAATAATGTTGAAACCTCATGCTTAATGTTTGCGATGATTCCAATGATTTGTTTTTTTTTCTAATACTACATTACCACTAAACATGACTTTCAATCACATCATATACAATACTCCAAACCACACACCTTTGTCCAACACTATGGCCCCATCAGTCACATCATATACAATGCTCTAAGCGACACTCCCTTGGCCAATACCATGGCCCATCAAACCAAAATACAACCTCCTTTTGTAAATATTTTACTAACACTTGCATCGTCCATTTGAATGAATAACAAAAAATTGCATCCCAATAGTAGCACATGTTGCACATTAGGAATGTGATTTACCATTCAATCTCTTTAGTTGATCTTTACAACTTCATTTTCAAAAATTTCATAGCTGAAATTATCTTCCAGAATAATATGACATTCATACAATTCTTCATACTCGACTAAATACTTTGTATGAACATTCCTCTAGAAGGAATCTCCCGAATCAATCAACCATCACTCATGTTCGGAATTTGGTGACAAACATGTAAAAGAGAGACATGAAGGATGAAAGATAAAATTTAGAATAGCTACAATTGTATGAACTCAGCACAAACACACAAAAATAGAATACAAGACATAAACCAAAATATGTGGCTCTAAAACTTGATTGATTCATTGCTTCTATATAGATAGTTAAATACACAAAAATTATATTCTAAAAAATCCCCCTTAATTACTATGATTACATGATTTATTGTTTACAACACCTAAATTCTATCTATGAAACTCAAACACATCTTTTTCCAATGGTTTTGTAAATATGTCAGCCAATTAGTCTTTTGATCTACAAGATTTCAAGTAGATTTCTCCATTGTTTACAAGCTCTCTAATAAAATCATATCTAGTATCAATATGCTTTCTTTTCTGAAGGAAAACATGGTTCTTTGACATATATATCGTTGAGCTATTGCCACAATACACTAGAGTTGGTCCATCTTTTCCTTGTAGAAGATCACCCAATACTCTACCTAACCAAATTGCTTGACAAGCTGCTTCTGTGGTTGATACATACTCATCTTCGGCTAAAGAAATCGTCACAATGGTTGCTTCTTGGATTCCCATGAGTCACACATGAACCAATATGGAATACATATCCTGGTGTACTCTTCATGTCATCAATAACACCTGCAAAATGACCATCAGTATATCCAATAAAAAATTCATTACTATTGATGGAATATAATATATCATATCTTGTTTCTCCAATTATATCTCATAATTGTCTTTCCAACTTCCCAATGTGAATCTTTTGGAGACCCCATGAACCTGGAAATCAAATTGACAGCATGCATAATGTTTGGCCTAGTGGAAGTGAGGTACATAAGACTACCAACCAATCTCTTGAATAGATTTGGATCTACATTGGATCCCATGTCCTCTTTGATAAACTCTATCCGTGTTCCAATTGGATTTTTTGTTGGCTTACAATTCATAATCCAGAACCTCTTCAACACATCCATGGAATACCTTGCTTAAAATTCAAAAAATAATGAATCTGATTGAAGAACTTCAATACCAAGAAATTGTTTCATTATCCCCAAATCAATCATTTTAAATTCATGTTTCATGGCCAATTTAAACTTTTCCATTGACATATTTCCTAAGAGGATCATATCATCAACAAATAAACAAACAAGCAATATTTGACCTTGCTTATTCACCTTTGTTTACAATGTGCATGTATTGTTGCTTTTACTGGAACCTGTATTGATCAAGTGTGAATCAATCTTGCTATGCAAAGCTCTCAGATCTTTCTTATGGCCATAGAGATATTAATTCAATCTATCGACTTTATCTTCATGTCCTTTAATAACGTATCCTAGTGGTTTCCCCACATACACTTCTTCTAAAATACCATTCAAGAATGTTGACTTCGCATCCATTTGATAAACATTCCACATGTTTTGTCCTACCATGGATAAGACAAGTTTAAGTGTATATAAACTTGCAACTAGTGCAATGCTCTCACTGTAATCTACTAGAGGTTGTTGTGAAAAAACGTTTTCTACCAATCTGGCCATGTGCTTTTCAACTTCTCCTTTTTCATTAAACTTTGTTTTGTAAACCCATTTTACACCAATGCAATCTTTTTCTTCTCGAAATTCTACTAGATCACATGTATCATTATTCTCTATGGAATAAATTTCTTCATCCATTGCTTGGACCAAATTTTCTTCTTTAATTGCTTCTTCAAAACATGTGGGTTGACACACAAACAATGAAAAATTCAAATGCACATCTAGATCTTCATATATTTCTCTTAAACGTATAGTCTCTCTATACCTTATGTAGGAAGTTATAGAATTAGATACATTGCTTGGCCAAGAAGTATGAGTAGACTAGGATGCTAGGCTAGATGACACACTTTGAAATTTTTTTATTGGAGTCCTTGTTGGCATATGTCTAATTAGTGATTGATTTTGTGAACCTTGTTGTCCACCTTGTGCAATCTTCTCATATGATGCATCTTATGTTTAAGGTATTATTTCTCCAACATATATAATCTTATCTATGCTTCCATCCCATGCTTCATTTTCATTGAATTCAACATCTCTATTTATTATCACCTTCTTTGTCACTATATTATACAATTTATATGCCTTGGATTGATCACTTTATCCGAGAAAGATTCATCTTTCACTTCTGTCATTTAACTCCATCCCCAACTCTTTAGGCACATGAGCATATTCCACACAACCAAATACTCTGAAGTGTGCTACACTGCAACTCATACATGTCCATGCTTCTTGTGGATATTTATTATTCAGACTTTTAGTAGGAGATCTATTCAAAACATAAACAGAAAAATCTACCGCTTCTCCCCCAAAACCGTTTGACAATTGTTTTTCTTTCAATAACACCTGCAAAATGACTATCAGTATATCTAATAAAAAATTCATTACTAGTGTTGGAATATAATATGTCATATCTTGTTTCTCCAACAATATCTCATTATTGTTTTGGATCTACATAAGACTACATAAGACTACCAACCAATCTCTTGAATAGATTTGGATCTACATTGGATCCCACGTCCTCTTTGATAAGCTCTATCCTTATTCCAATTGGATTTTTTGCTGGCTTACAATTCATAATTCTGAACCTCTTCAACACATCCATGGCATACCTTGCTTAAAATTCAAAAAATAATGAATCTGATTGAAGAACTTCAATACCAAGGAAATATTTCATTATCCCCAAATCAATCATTTTAAATTCATGTTTCATGGTTGATTTAAAATTGTCCATTGACATATTTCCTAAGAGGATCATATGATCAACAAATAAACAAACGACCAATATTTGACCTTGCTTATTCACCTTTGTTTACAATGTGCGTGCATTGTTGCTTCTACTGAAACCTATATTGATCAAGTGTGAATCAATCCTGCTATACGAAGCTCTCAAATATTTCTTATGGCCATAGAGATATTTCTTCAATCTAGAGACTTTATCTTCATGTCCTTTAATCATGTATCCTAGTGGTTTCTCCACATACACTTCTTCTAAAATACCATTCAAGAATGTTGACTTCGCATCCATTTGATAAACATTCCACATGTTTTGTCCTACCATGGCTAAGACAAGTTTAAGCGTATATAACCTTGCAACTGGTGCAAAGCTCTCACTGTAATCTATTGGAGGTTGTTGTGAAAAAATGTTTCCTACCAATCTGGCCATGTGCTTTTCAACTTCTCCTTTTTCATTAAA
Source organism: Picea sitchensis (assembly GCA_010110895.2). NCBI lineage: Eukaryota > Viridiplantae > Streptophyta > Pinopsida > Pinales > Pinaceae > Picea > Picea sitchensis. Next base: position 152,029 of record SNQJ01S0025285.1, read on the forward strand.
CTTTGTTTTGTAAACCCATTTTACACCAATGCAATCTTTTTCTTCTCGAAATTCTACTAGATCACATGTATCATTATTCTTTATGGAATAAATTTCTTCATCCATTGCTTGGACCAAATTTTCTTCTTTAATTGCTTCTTCAAAACATGTGGGTTGAAACACAAATAATGAAAAATTCAAATGCACATCTAGATCTTCATATATTTCTCTTAAACTTATAGTCTCTCTATACCTTATGTAGGAAGTTGTAGAATCAGATACATTGCTTGACCAAGAAGTATGAGTAGACTCGGATGCTAGGCTAGATGACACACTTTAAAAAAAAGTTATTGGAGTCCTTGTTGGCATATCTCTGATTGGTGATTGAATTTGTGAACATTGTTGTCCACCTTGTGCAATCTTCTCATATGATGCATATTATGTTTAAGGTATTATTCCTCCAACATATATAATCTTATCTATGCTTCCATCCCATGCTTCATTTTGTTTGAATTAAAACATCTCTATTTATTATCAACTTCTTTGTCACTATATTATACAATTTATATGCCTTGGATTGATCACTTTATCCAAGAAAGATTCATCTTTCACTTCTGTCATCTAACTTCCTCCTCAACTCTTTAGGCACATGAGCATATGCCACACAACCAAATACTCTGAAGTGTGCTACACTGCAAATCATACATGTCCATGCATCTTGTGGAACTTTATTATTCACACTTTTAGTAGGAGATCTATTCAAAACATAAACAGAGAAATCTATCGTTTCTCCCCAAAAATTGTTTGACAATTGTTTTTCTTTCAACATGCTTCTAGCCATATTTAGAATGGTTTTGATTTTCCTTTCAGCTACACAATTTTTCTTATGTGTATACCTTGATTTAAATTGTCTTTTGATCCCATGTTGCTTATAGAGATCATGAAAAACATGTGAATCATATTCACCTCCTCTGTTTGATCTTAACACTTTAATATGATGACCACTTTGCTTCTCCACCAATGCCTTGAATCCTATGAACTTGTCAAAATTTTCTTATTTCTTTTCTAGAAAGTACACCCAAATCTTTCTATTGTAATCATATATGAAGGTTAGGATGTTGTGACTTCCTTTTAGTGACTGTGTATGCATTGGACCATATAGATTTGTATGAACCATCTCCAATGGTGCATTTTCCCTATCAGACACCCCTCTGGGAAAATTTTCAATGTGTTGCTTTTCCATAATGAATCTCTCACATGAACTAGTTGGCCCTTGAATGGGAGGAAAACCTTAAACCATATTATTCTACTACAATATTTTTATACCACCAAAATGTAGATGACCAAATATGAGATTCCACAACAAAAAGTCATCCAAATATGATTCATGTTGGGAAAGTGAGACATCCTTTCTATCATAATTCATGTAAAGAGGATACATGATATTCTTTTTCATCTTCACCCTAGAAATTAACATCTTACTAGGAGGTTTATAATATATGAAACAATCATTTCCCTTAAAGATTACATCATATTATTTTTTAGTAAGTTTGCCAACACTAATAAGATTATGTTTCAAACATGGGGCATAATACACATCTGGTATGTGTCTTTTCTGACTTTGTTTGGTTTGAATGTGGACCATCCTTTTTTGCATGACTTTTATAATATTGTTTGACCCCAACTTGACTTCAATCCTTACTCAGTCATCCAAATCTACAATTAAGATTTTGTCTCATGTGATATGATTCCTACAAACACTATCTAACATCCAAATATCATTAGAAGTCTTTTGAGTATCATTACAAGTAAGGAATAACAAGTCTTGATAGTTCTCAGTGGTGTTATAATAATTTTCATAATGTCTCGTAAGTTCATCCTTCTTCTTCCTACATTGATGTGAAAAATGACCTAGCTTGTTACAATAAAAGCATTTAACTTTGGATTTGTCATACCTCTGATTTGGATATGAATTCCTTCTACTACTCCCCCTTAAGCTATGATGATTTCGATCCGGTCTCCTTTCTTGTTCTGAACTTTCATTTTTATTGTTTCTTATGTTTCTCTTGCCCCCGCCTCTTGAGTTCGATCCTCCTCTGCCTCTTGAGATCAAAACTTGAGACCTGAATGCATTTTCCAAGGAATCATCATACTTATTCATCCTAGATTCATGGGATAACAAGGAACCCAACAACTCATCTACTGATAGTTGTGTCAAGTCCTTAGACTCTTCAATGATATTGACCATTGCAACAAAATTATTAGGTAAGGATCTAAGAACCTTCTCTATCACTCTGTGATCAAAGAGTCTTCACTCAATGAACGTGTGACATAGCAATTCCATTTGTGGAAAATTAAAGAATATCCCTAATCTCACTAGATATTGATAAATACCTCCAAAAATCCTTTTGATAAAACCCCCTCCCAATACATATTTCGAACAAAATAAACCCCTATGTTCACTAGATACCCCTTTTATACCCCCCAATACTCCACATCCCCCCAATACCTACAATATATTCACTCTATTTTTCGCAATTTAAAAACTCCCTTTATGAATGAACATCACAAGATATTGGTCAACAAGGTGTCTCGTGTCTCTGATCTGGAATCTCTTTACTATTCATCCTTAATTGATTTATTATGTTTATGGGTTAGGTCATGTATTGATCTATTGACTCTGACTCCTCCATCTTTAGATTCTCAAAATTCATTCATAATGTCTGCAACTTGACCGTATTTACCTTGGTAATGTCTTGAAAGTTGGTCTCTAAGATGTCCCACACAGGTTTTCGAGAATATCGTTGCTAAGATCTTTGGAAATATGCTTTCATCTAAGCCATTTTGAATGAGATAGAGAGCTTTTACACGAGTCTTCTTGTTATCTTTGAGTTGATCCTTTTGAACATTGATCAAGAATCGCTCGAGTGCGTGATCCACTAGTTCTATATAGCCTTGAACTACAAGATCCCAAACAACCTGAAAACATAATAACGTCCTTATCTTGATTAACCATACTTCATAATAACGTCCTTATCTTGATTCACCATACTTCATAATTTTTCCGTGTAAAAACCAGTTTAAAACTCACAATATGTGCTTCATTTATGCAAATACACCAAATATATTTTTTATGGAAAAATGTACAATGTGAATTTCAAACACCACCATGACTTTAAAATATGAATATAGTTGTTCCATATAGTTGTTCACGGATAATTCAATGAAAATGGCGGAATGCTTAAATGAAAATAACCCAGTTCGGTGCAGGGGTTGGAATCAGAACCCTAGTGCACGATATCATCCGTCTGCAACCGCCAGAGTAAATAGCTGAAATCCCTCACTGAATCGACAACGACTTTGCTTTGAACTTAAACACTCGCGCGACCTCCTCTCTGTTTTTTACAGGATCTACAATCTGATGCCTGCACGCGAGCTCTGCGGCCTCCTCTCCGGTTTTGACTGTTGTCCTGACTGATCCGCGACCTCCTTTAGCTCTCGGCTTCCTATGTGGCTCTGCAGGCTTCCTCTTTAACCTCAAGCTCTGATACAAATTTGGAGGAAAGGCTGAATTCAGAACAGTTGTGAAATTTGGAGGAAAGGCTGAATTCAGAACAGTTGTGGTTGTATGAATTTAGCACAAACACGCAGAAACAGAACTCAAAAATTCATATAAAATAAGAAGGAAGCCCATATTAAAAAATAATACAATCCTAGAAATTGATTTACACAATTTAATTGACTGTGAGATGAAAGCCCATGTCAACTCTACAATCCCTATAATAAAGCAGGGAAAAGCAATTATGATAAAATTGATTAGTAAGCAATTATGATAAAATTGATTGGGAAAAGCAATTTTTAATAAGTAACCAACTAGAACTAAGCACTTGGTGGTGAATCCATTCCCTTTGTCCTCACTTTTGGTATTTGAAAAAAAAGTTAACCTCAAATCATAATCCAAATTCAGATTTTTAAAAAATACAAAAAAATATGTTAAAAATGAACTGATGCTATGTGACTCATAAATCTCAAAAATTGTGTACATATA
>SNQJ01S0025285.1:169292-187518 GCA_010110895.2 Picea sitchensis
CATTGCATTTAATGTTACATCAAAATATTAAAATAATATATTTATAATCTTTATCCACCCCCATCTTGATCCTCTCGGTATACAACTCAATTCAATATAAACAATTTTAATGTCTTCATTTTACAATTCTTTAATGGTTGACCACTCTATGATGTTTTTCTAAACTATCTTTACATCAATTTCTTTTAATTTTTAAAGTGTAATTATATTCTCTATGATGTTTTTCTAAACTATCTTTACATCAATTTCTTTTAATTTTTAAAGTGTAATTATATTCTCTATTGTATTTGTAATTATATTCTCTATTTTGACTCAGGGAGTTTTAGAGAGATAGCTTGAAGGAATTTGTCCACAAGGAGTGTGCCACCGAGTCTTCTGACTTAGAAGCTCAGGAGGAATAGTGAGAACCGTCCACAGAATGTCTGGATTTCAGAGGAGAACCTGTTGCAAAGAGTGCACAGGCTGGAATTCGATGAAGTGTTGAAAGGAGTATTCTAAGAAGACAAAAGTTCAAAAGGAAGAACAAGCTAAGGAGGAAGAGTGGAGAGAAATATTCAAAAGGAGAAGTCCTTTAAGGTTTCCCAGAATTAGCAAAGAGAGATCCATTCAGAAGGGATCAGATTCGTTCCAGACCATCAAATCTGGGAGAGGTTGCACAGAGGTTAGTCCTGAGGTGTTTCGGCATTTCGAAATTAAGAGAAACTCAAAGTGTTGAAGAGGTGGGATCGTTGAAGTCACAAGGCGAATCTAACTGGTGGTTGTGAGGAGACACATGGTAGAAGATTAGAGAATCCAAGAGTTAGAGATCTGGAGAAAGTGACTGTGGAGTAATTAAAGTGTCTCGAAGTCATGAAACTCGAAGTAAAGATAGACTGTTAGATCCAGGGAGACATGTGGAAGACACCCATGAATTCGGAGAAGGTTGTTTCGGAAGGAAACAAAGGAGGAGGATGTAATATCATTGGAGCCCGAAGTGGTGAAGGGATTGGCCCAAGTTTATAACTCGTGGTCACATAGGAGAAATAGTCTAGCACGAGACTAGTACTCACGAATCGATGTTGCCAAGCGCTAAAGAGCAGAGTTGCAAGTAGTATGAACTTGCAGGTGACATCAAGGGGACCTGTGAGTGTATAAATTGATCAGGGTCTGTTGAAGGCCCGAAGAACCAATTATGTTCATATATTTTGAAGATCCAAGACTGGGAGGTCACAAAATCCCCAGGAGAGAAGGGGGGGGGGGTTTCCATCAAACAGAGCTCAGATGGCTCAAAGAGTACCTGGACATCGTATCTTGACTATTGATGATCTTCAGAAGGAATGAAGTTGCTCACAACCATCCCAGTCTTCAATTCCTCAGTCAGATGGTCTATAGCATAATCTGCAACACTGTCTAGACTAGGAGTTTCTGCAGCGCTGAGTTAGGAGCAGGATTTGAAACTTTGATAAAAATTTAGAAATATTTAATGAAAAAATCACGATTATTCCTTTTGAAAACATGAATGTTGAAAAAAATGAAATGACATGACATCAGTTTCATAATTGAAAATGATGATAAAGAGGGAGGGTGTACAAAAGATGTGCTACGAAAACTACTAGTGAGTTGGCAGCGTACTTGAAGGGATTTGATTTGACTCCCTAACAGGTAAAGGGGCAGAGTGCAGAGGTTCAAGCGTATTAATGGAGGTAGTGACATGTTAGGCTTGTGGTGTCATGGGGATGGTAGTGATAGTTGTCAAATCATAGGAAATGGACCAAGGGTATAAACCATAGATGTGAGTCAAATATGTGAGCCAAGCTCCATCCTTCCATTTATTTGAGCTAACCTAAGAAAACCATAAGCAGAAAATGAAAAACAAACCTAAAAAGACTAAAGGATAAAAAATTAAAACTTAAGGGAGAAATTTTCCCATGACAACTTCATGTGATAACAGTATGTGCGATAGATTATCTCTCCCTACATTTAGCTTCCCTAGTTTCACTACAACCTTAAAATCATACTCCTATAACAATAGTATCCATATGCATATTCTCCCTCAAACAATGGCTTGTTGACTAAGTATTTTAATGCAAAATGGTTTGCATACATATTAAAGTGAGATCCCAGTAAATAATGTCTGAACTTTTTTAGTGCATAGACCATTTCCAATCCTTCTCGTTCCATGGTAGTATAATTATTCTTTGATATGGAAAAATTCATACGTGCAAAATCAATTGGATGATATATGTCTCATTCCCCTGGTTGAGATAGTATTGTGCCCAAAGCTATGGAAGATTCATCTGCATGTACATGGAACTCTTTGTTCCAATTAGGAAATATCAGAATCAACGCGATTACCAGTTTCTTCTTTAAGATGTCCAACCCCTTTTGACAATCCTCGTTCCATTGAAACTTTTCTTCCTTCTTCAGTAACTTTTCCATCGGTGTTGTGATATCTGTGTATCCCTTGATAAACTTCCTGTAATATCCTGTATGACCCAGAGTTTCCCTCAATTATATGACTAACATAGGTGGTTCTAAATCCATAATTACTACAATTTTTGTTGGATCCACTAGTAATCCCCGCTTGCAAACTACATGTCCCAACAAAATTCCAAATGGTGTGAAAAAAATACACTTCTTCAAGTTCAGTGAAATATGACACTGTCTACACCTATCCAACATCATCCTGAGTACTTATATATGATCCTTTAGTAGAAAGAACACAATTCAATCACCCTAGTACACTTCAAGGAACTTATGGATAAATTATTTGAACACTGCAACCACAACCCGGGAAAACACCGCAAGGCCATTCTTCAGTCCAAAGGGCATTATCGTATACTGATAACTCCCCCACTCTGTCACAAAAGTAGTCTTGTGTCGATCCTCATGTGCAATTTTTATCTGATGGTACCCTGAGAATCTATCTGTAAAAGAATAAGTTTATTGACCCCCTACGTTCTCCAGTACCTCATATTTGAATGGTGTTAGGAATGGGTCATCTAAACACACTTCATTCAACTTCCTTAGATCCACATAGATCCTGATTTCTCCTATATTCTTGTCCTATACAACCATTGCATTGATCCACTTGGATTCTTCTATTGGTTCAATAATTCATGCGTTCAACATCCTGTCTAGTTCAACTTTCACCTTCTCTTTCTACTTTGGATTTAACGTATAAGGCCTATGTCGCACTAGATTAGATCTTGGTTTTAGTGGAATATTCATCTTCCCTAAGTCTCCAACTATCCCCTTCATCTCTGAAAATGTCTTCGGGAATAGGTCTTGATATTCTCGTAGTAAGTCTATGATATTCTCTACTGTCTCATCACTCCAATAATATCCTATCTGCACAAACTTAGGATTCTCTATCATCCCAATTTTTACCTTTTGTGTATTTATAGGTTGGGTATATTCTGTGGATTCAAGATCTGGCCCTTCTATTGGTCGTTCTCCTTCTATTTCAGGTACTTGTACATTCTTGGTATCTTATTCATCATGTTCTTCCTTAGACACATGGTATCATTCTAATAAATCATGGACAATTATATTGGCTATGTGCACACTTCATACCGATACTACCTCCATTGTCCCTTCTTCTGAGAAGATCTTACTTCAAATAGCATGTAGCGCTACATCAATCATGTCATATAGTATACTCAATGCAGTTTCATCTTTCATTATCTATCCACAACTCCTAAAGAATTATGTTAGTGTCCTTACCTTTTCAGTTGGTTTCTCTAGCATGTCACGATCTTCTACATGAGGTGCAAATGATGTTGATGCTCCTAACTCATGTCCAAGTACTTATTTTCTTACTCCCTGATATGTCTCATTTTCTTTATGAGGATCAAAGGTTGGAAAGGGCCATGTTGACTTCATTACCCATTTCTCAGTCTTCTTCCATCCACTCATCATATCATATCATTTTCTATCTCCTCTGCATGTAAAAAATGTGATTCTTGGTCCTTCATTGCATTTTTTGGCTGATATCTTCTACACATTCTGATTTTGATTCTGGTTCTAGTTACCTCTAGCCTGTTATTTCACAACTAGTTGAGGATAATATTTTGTCGCATCATCTAGTGCTTTTCATTATGTGCACGTTGTGCATGGATGTGGAAATTCACGGGTCAAGTGTCCCATTTTATTACATTTATAACATATGATCGGTCTTATTCCTCCTCTACCAAAATTTCCTCTGCCTCGACCTCTACCAAAGTTTCCTATGTTCCCTGGATTGAAACCTGTTTGATTATTCTATTGCACACCAAACCCTTATGTTGCATCATTCTCCTCCTGAATCTTGTACATATCCGATGTGCTCTCCCTCATTAAGTTGAACACGTGGAAATAATTCTCTTCATGTCCCAGGGACTTGTGAAAATTGAAAAACAAGTTCCTTGGTGTACTCTGATACTTTTGTAGTAATGGAAACACATTGGGATGATGGTCCCATCGCTTACATATCTCACAATACCCTCCTCCTGGTAATGTATTCAACACTCCAATTGACAAATACTTTGTGAATTCTCAAGATTCATCCTTGTGATGGCCTTTAGTCCTGCACTTGGCAAACCAAAATTTCTCTAATTTATCCTTCCCCTTTGTAAATTCTTCTAGTTGAATCGTCAATGAAACCAAATTCCTATAAACTTGCGTCATCCCTCCATTGTCTCTTGTAAGAGATGATTTCAATTTCATTGCAATTTCCAGCGCCTCGGGTTGTGATGCAACCTTTTGTTGTATAAATGGCTTGCAAATTCATGGAAAAATACCTAAAATAAACCATTCTTGATGATATTGATCATGGATATGGAAATTTAGTCTACCCATCACATCCTTAAACCTCTGATCGAATTCCCAAATCGACTATGTTTCTACCTATTTAATTTCCCTTAGTTCTGCGATGTACTGTGACTCCGACTTTGGATTCTTGAACTCCTTCAACAATTATTCTCTTATCTCTTTCAATGTCCTAGCTTGTCCTATAGGCATGATACTTTCCATATTCATGTACCAGACCAATGCAAAACCTCTTAATTTTGTTTCCATTTGTGCAATCTTCACAACCTAATCTTGTACGTTCTTAGCGGCCCAAATTGTTTCATAGACAATTAAATGTTGTTATGGGTCCTCTTACCCCAATTTCTAGAACTCATTAAGCTTAAGAGTCTTATCTACCCCTACCATGTTGTTTTTTTTATTCCATCCTCTTGGTGATGTCAGTTGACTCAGATTCTAACTCTGACATTGCACACTACTTCCAATGTTCTTGTTTCTACTACTATGTCCTCCCTGGCTAACTATAAGTTCTTTTGATAAGTCTTCAACCATTATATCTAATTGTGGTGATGCACATGGGGTCGTGGATTCGACACAGGACTTAGTCTGAGTAGGACTTAACGCTTCTTCTATTAATGGACTAGACTGGAACTCCTCTTCTTCTCCTCCTATATATGGTATCTCCATGATTCTGACTATTGTGCAAGGTTCTCTCCCCTATGGCTCACTATGTTGCTCTCCTTTCTTAGCCCCAATATTTTGCCTCTTGTACCTCCTTCCTGAATGCAATACTATGAACTCATATTCTTCATTTGATATACCCTCTCCTTGCATCCTAAGTCCCTTCCTTACTTTTTCATTGCTTTCTCCATTCTCTCATGTTCTCAGACTATCATATTTTCATCCCCAAGTTCTCCTATGTGTGTGAACCCCTTTAGCAGTCAGATTGCATTGTCATCACGCACTTGTCACACAACAAAATATTTATCCATGTACCTAACGATTTCCTGAATCTTCCACGTTGACCTTTGAAAACGTCCCTTTATACAATATTGTATGATTGGGTACAAGCTATTGAAAATTCTGTAATATATCCTCCTAGTATGTTATCCAACCATAAATCAACTACACGAGTAGTTGCGTTACTTACAAAATTAAARTTTGTTAYCAAGTCAGAATTCCAATTCCTTGGTGTTGCATTTATGTACCTTCCAGTATTCTCCACCAATCTTTCTAGCCACTCTGTGAGAATAATTTGAAACTCGCCAAAGAAAATTTCATGTAGATCTGTATACACATACCTTTGCATCCACTTCTTGTCAATCATCTGAGGAATTATGTTCTCTTGTCAAGCAAACTCTTGTTCTTTCCTTTCCAACCATTCTAATATCTCCTTATGAGTCGGCCTAAAAAATAATTTCCCTTAATCGCAAATTTCGGGTCTCAGCAACAGAACCATTTGTTGGTGTTGCACGCAGTTTGTAAGACCCTAGGTTCAAGTTATATATGAGAAAAAAAACCCACCAGACACTGGCCCTTTCAGCATCACCCACTTGTGCAGATGAAGTCTCACCCGAGGAATCTATTGGGACTGCGAGAACTGGGTTTCTGCAATAGTGAGGGACTGGGAGGTGACCATTCTGTTCATTCTTGCTTATAATTTTTGTGTGCATAATTATGTCCTTGTTCCTTATTAACTACTTAGTGATTTTAGATTCATACTATCATTAAATTCCAATCTACCACATAACCCGTTAGTGTAAAAATAGAATCCATTAACATTCAAATAATAAACATGTAACACAGGATGTAACGTGGTTCATCCAACTCTGGGCTATGTCCATAATGAATAGCTTCTTTATTATCTGTTCTTCAATTTATTTTGTCTTTCGCATTGTGCTTACAAAGATATATCATGATTATCTTCCTTCTCTCCTAGCGTAGACGCTCTGCAGTGCAAGAATCTCTCTCTGCATCATGTCTTACATTCAGACATTGATTCCTCTCCTTTACAAACTCTCCTATCACTCTTCTTACAAAAAATATCTCTTGACAACTTGGAATAGACTCCACAATGCAGCTCGAGAATAATCATGCATAGGAACCCCTATTCTCCCAACCCATTAAATATTTATACATAATATTTAGGGCTTAAAACCCTATTTGGTTCCTCCCAAAACCCTATTACATTGTATGACAACTCCACTTTACTGGATATTCATCTACTTTCACTTTATTTATCGTCTGCATGTTATTTTTTCACTTTCACTAATTGTTCTTTCCTACTTTTGCGCGTCCTTCCATCTTTATCCTGTTGATCTGTCATCCTTCATTTTTTCCCACTTTCTTCTTCTGATTTATTCTTTGCTTTATTCATGCTTTATTCCTTCTAATGTGTGTTGTACTCATGAACGTGCCTCTGTTGTTCACTGTCATCCTAGATGTGCCTCAGCTACACACTCCCTAATATTCCTTCTTTTCCTGTGCACCTTTGTTGCGCACTTCTTACATACTTTGGAGTTTTAACAAACTTACATCCCAAAACTGCATGTCCAACATAAGGATTAGTTTTTCTACCATCATGCATTGGTTAAATTAATTGTTTTAGAAGAATCAAGAAAATTTAACTAGACCCGGGAGGACGTTTTTGAGAGAAATGTGTTTAAAGAAGGAAGAAAAATGGATGCAAACCTTGAAATTCATGAAATTCCAGAGAGTTGTGAAAATATTGAAAGTCATGAAAACATTGAAAGTCATGAAAACCCTAAAATTCATGTAATTCATGATATTCATGAATATCCTTGAAAGGATGTAAACTCTAAGGCTATTGTTATAGGAAATAAAGATGAAAAGTTGTCACAAGAGGAAGTTTCTCATTCATATGTAGGTGTCATACTTTCAAAACCAATAAGGAAAATAAGAAGTCTCAGTTCCAAAACCCTGTTGTCGGTATCTAGCATAATTACAAGGGGTGTGGCCAGATATTAGCAGAAAATTCAAGAACAATTATCAAAACCATCAGAGGTAATGGACAGGGATATATCATTTCAAATTTTTCCCAAAAGACCTAGAATGAAGCTCAATAATGAAGGAGGATGAACTTAAATCACATATTGATGAGAAATATCAAACTCTTGATGAACACCAACTCTTGATGAAGAAAATTTGGAAGAACAATAGATTTTTCTGAAGTTTCTAGATTTTACAGAAAATCAAGATGTAGAGACTCAAGAAAAATCTATAGACAGCTTCATTGTCACATTGATTGCAAAATTACAGATGAAAAAGAAAATAATAGTAAATTGAAGAAAATAATTCATGGGCTAGAAGTATTGGACAAATCCATTAAAACAAAAAAATGAAAAGATTAAAGAACAAAGCGCCAACGTAAGGGAGTGATACCAGACACTCAAAAATAAATATACAACTCTAAGAAGGAAATACTCCGTAGTACAACTCTCCAGGGAGAGGAGACTTCACTCCTCGCGGTGGATACAGAGGAGGAGGAGGAGGAGGAGGTGGTATGGGTTGAGGCCAAGGACAAATAATTTGTTATAACTACACGCAACCAAGACACTTAGCAAGGGATTGTCAGAATCCTTGCACAACCTATAGTTATTGTAACTCTTTTGAGCATGTCATAGAAGAATTCCCTGTGCTACTGGCTAAGCTTCAGGAAAGACGAGGAACCTAGCAGAACCCACAAGTACAACTGATATATTTTGAACCTCGTGGAACTAAACCTAGAGTCGTTGTCATTACTCGAGGAGGCACTGCTACAGGAGGGGATAGAAAAACCCAAAGAAATATCACAAAAGAGTTAGGTATCAGGAAAGTCGAGGAGAAGACTCAGGCTTTTGATGGAAAGAAAGAAAGATGAATCTTTGAGGAAGCAATACAGGAGTTCAAGAGGAACCAAGGACCCTCATCTAGAACATAACCAGAAGTAAAAGAGTATGAAATGCCTCAGGCATTTGATCAATCAACTACACATAAATAAAGAAAAGAGGAAAGTACGCTCATCGATTTTTTGTACACTTGTCTTAAACTAATTCAGGATGAGAAAGATGTACAAGAGTTACATAACCTAATCAGGCAGTATGAGCTAGGAAAGGTAGACCCCTTGTTGAATAGGGTAGTACACCAGATTGGTAAGAAGAGAAGAACAAACAAAGAATTACATTTGAATGCTCAAATAGGAGAGTATGATATAGACTATGTGGTCCTCAACTTAGGGTCGGAGTTCAATGTCACGACGAAGCAAAATTGGGCACTGATGGGAAAACCCAAGCTGATATAATCCCCTATCAGGATTCACATGGATAATCAGCAAGTTGTTACCCCATTTGGACGATTGGAGCATGTCCTCGTGGACATCGACGGAGTTAGAACCCTCACAGACTTTGAGGTAATTGAGATTGTTGATGATAGTTGCCCTTAACCTGCATTACTAGGAATTGATTGGGCCTTCAACAATTCTACTATGGTCGATATAAAGAAAATATGCATGACAATTGAAGGAGATGGACTTAGGTTCATTGYACCCTTAGATCCAAATGAAGGTCCATGGTAAACAGAGCCCATCAAAGAATAATACTACGCATATGAGCTGGAAAACATCTATAAATTAACATCCAGACAACATGATTATATCAACCCTACTGTCGATGGGAATCTAAGCTAGTGAAGTGACAACACATGTTCATCAGATTCAAAAGAAGCATTGGAGAACTGGAAGAACCATATGTATGAAGTATCCACAAGGAGATGTGCTCGACTGACTAGAGAAGTCTGTTGGATTGGTACAACAACAAGTAACTTACCTATCTTTGATGGTTTGAATCCTTTAGAATCCTTCTTGATGGACTTTGAAAAAATTGTACCAGAAAAACAGAGGTTGTTGGCTATGGACAAGGCTCTGAAAGCTACACCAGCAAGATGGTGGGGGACACATAAAATCAATATCACAAACTGGACACAATGTCGAACCTTGATGACAACATGGTTTTCAGCACAAGTAGGAAGCTGCGAAGTGAGGTACACAGGTCAAATTTGCCCAAAGGACCATGTACAAAGTTGCAAAGAGGCCTGGAGTGACATTACTTGAGAAAAATAGGTACACAGATTCATTAACACGCTAGACACAACCCCTATTAAATGGTAACTTCAAGCAAAGTTGTGCCTTATCACCGCAGATTGGGAAGGTATGCTTCAGAATTTTGTAACCACCTTTTTGTTTGAAAGTGAACTTCCCTCAGTAGATCAAGCATTAAAGATTGCGAGGAAAAACGTATTTAAAGATTCATCTAGCCTCCCGATGGAGCAATAAGAGGATGAATGGACTACGCCATTCTAGAAATTACAAGGATGTTACAACATTAATGCCAATGAAGATGATGATCCGAGGAAGGTAAACATTACTGAGACAGAAGGCCATAGGATTGTGGAAATACCAGGAGTTGAACTTCCATTCATTGGACAACTGATCAATATAAAGAAAGTTACTATTGGGACAGAGAAGACACCGAAGCTTGCCAATGCCAAAGATTACTGGGATGTTGCTACCATTGACAAAATTACAAAATTACTGCACGAGTATCAGGACTTGTTTCCGACCAAGTTCACTGATATGAAGGGTATCAAAGGACCTATCGGAGAAATGAGAATACCTTTGAAACCAAATGTGAAGCTAGTCAAGCAAAGAACCTACAGGTTGAACCCGAAATATAAGGAAAAAGTGAAGACTGAGCTTGACAGAATGATGGAAGCATGGATTATTGAACCTGTCGAAGAGTTGGAATGGATCATCCCTATGGTAGTACAAGACAAGAAGACAGGTGAGATTAGAATATGTGTGGACATCAGAAAGCTGAATGATGCATGTTTGCATGACCCCTTCCCTACACCATTCACAGATGAAGTTTTAGACAATGTGGGAGGCCAGGAGGTACATTCTTTTACAGACGGGTTTTTAGAATACCATCAAATCCATATTGCCAAGGAGGACCACCAAAAGACCACATTTTCCACATAATGGGGTTCTACCAATACACAATGATGCCATTTGGACTAAAGAATGACCCAAACATATTTTCTAGGGTGGTGGTTGAAGCATTCAAAGAATTTTTGCATAAGTTTTTAGAAGCATATTTTGATGACTGGACTGTTTTTAGTTTGCTAAAAAATCATGTTGAATGTCTGAAGCTCATGTTGGATAAATGAAGGAAATGTCAAATTGATTTGAATCTGAAGAAGTGCATCTTCTTCTCACCATTTGGAGTATTATTAGGTCATATTGTATGCAAGCAAGGATTGTTGGTGGACCCATCCAAAATTGCAATTATAGTTGATTTTCCACCTCCTAGCTCAATCAAACAACTGTGCATTGTGCTAGGACATACTGGCTATTACAGGAAATTTATCAAAGGATATCCTCAGATTATTGTGCCAATGGAGAAGTTATTAAACAAAGACTGTCAGTTTGGTTGGACATAAGAATGCCAGTAGAGCTTCGACACACTGAAACAAAATATGGTGATAGCGCCTATTCTGGTCTTTCCAGATTGGAGCAAGGAATTTCATGTGCATGTTGATGCGTCTTCCATTGTATTACGAGTAGTATTAGCACAACCTGGAGAAGGGGACATTGATCATCCATTAGCATTTGCCAGCAGAAAGCTATCTACAGCTAAAATCAATTACACTACTACAGAGAGAGAAGGATTAGCCATGGTGTACGCGCTGCAAAAATTACACCATTACTTACTAGGAGGACACTTTAAATTTTTTACTGATCACTCTATGTTGAAGAACCTGGTTAACAAGCCAGTGTTGGGGGGGCGAATATGCAGATGGATTATCCTGTTTCAAGAATATGATTTTGAGATCATAGTTAAGCTAGGAGGTTGGAACATGGCGAAGAACCCACCAGTCTGGAGGATACACTACTGGATGTGTAGCTACTCACCATTAGGACGATGGATGACCACTTCATAGACATAGTCCAATTCTCGTCAACAGGAATGGCTCCAAGTGAATATACAATTTCCTAGAAGAAACAACTAGTGGTGAGAGTTGCAGACTTTTCACTGATAGTTGGTCATCTATATAAGATGGGACCTGATGAGATACTAAGAAGATGTGTGATTGAGGCAAAGCGCCCACTGATCCTTGCAGAAGCTCATGAAGGCATCACAGGAGGACATTACATAGGCAAAGCAACTGCAAAGAAGGTTCTGCGAGTTGGCCTTTGGTGGCCTACTTTACACAAAGATGCTAAAGAGTATACCAGAGCCTGTGATGTATGCCAGAGAGTTGGAAAACCATCCAGAAGAGACGATCTTCCACTAGCATCGTGGATGACCCTACACGCATTTGAAAAATGGTCCATTGACTTCATGGGACCTATAAACCTACTAGGGAAGCGCACAGGAGCAAGGTATATTATCACTGTGACATAATACCTAACTAGATGGGTCGAAGCAAGAGAAATCAAGGACTATAGTGCAACTACAGCCGCGCATTTTATATTTGATGACATAATAACCAGGTTTGGATGTTCTAAGACCCTTATGAGTGATCAAGGCACTCATTTCATCAATAAGACAGTTGAAGCCCTGAATGAAGAATTTGCAGTCCACCATCAGAAGAGTACACCTTACCATCCACAAGAAAATGGAACGATTGAAGCATTCAACAAAATCTTAGAGACAACATTGACAAAGATTTGCAGTGTGAACAAGGATGACTCAGATTTAAGAGTACCAATAGTACTCTGGGCTTATAGAACCACTTGCGAGAAACAAACAACGTAGACCCCTTTCAAGTTGGTTTATGGTCTTGAAGTTGTTGTCCCGATCGAGTACTTGGTATCGAGCTTAAGAATTGTTGCATTTACATACATGGATGATACTGGCATTGTTCGTGAGAGGCTTGCCCAATTGGTTGAACTAGAAGAAGACAAATTTATGGAAGGATTCCATCAGCAGGTACAAAAGGAAAGAGAGAAGGCCTATCATAACAGACACATCAAGAAGAAGGCATTTAAGAAAGTTGATTTAGTACCGGTGTATGACAGTAAATTTATAAAACATCCAGGGAAGTTCAGAATGCATTGGATTGGACCCTATGAGATTGCCTATGTTACAGAAGGAGGAGTTGTGCAATTGAATACATTAAATGGAGAATGGAAAGAGGGATTAGTAAATGGGAATCGGCTGAAGTTGTACTATGACAACCAACTGCCTCACAACTCTCAGTAAAAGAAAGAAAGAAAAGTTACTAGGTACCAGGTGCAGTTGAAACTGGGTACCAGACATAGAAAAGACAGTCTGCACAAGGATGGGAAGGAGACATGGAGCAGAAATCAAAAACTACACTCCACAATCCAAAGTTGAAGTGACATGGAAAAATCAGAACTGAAGTTCATCGGGATGAGTCACAGGTGAGTGTTGGGGGCCTATTGGCCCTTGGTTATGGAAGGAAGTGAAGATCGAGGAAGAAAAGGTCAAACACAAACTGCGTGGGAGACACAGTAACTGTCACTAGGTTGAAGTAAGCAAAAGAGAAGAAAAGATGGAGCGAAGTACGGAAAATCAAGTTGTTGAATGAGGATATCAGGGATGATAGATCAGTAAGAGAAAAGAATCGTACACAACTCAGCAAGCAGAGAAATCCACCATTGGATGCTTTGGAGCACCGCACGAGAAGGGAGGAAAGATAGGTTGGCAAGGCCCTGAAAAGGCGAGTCAAGTTGACCTAGGGTTTTATACACCTAGGGTTTTGGGTAATTAGGTTTTTGACACCTAGGTTTTGACCTAAGGCTGTCAGTGAGGGACTATAATGTATAAATAGAGGTCGATAGGACCTAGGTCGGGTCGGTAGTAGTGTTGGGTATTGATATTGATTGTTGTTTTTGGAGAGATTATTGTAATG
This sequence comes from Picea sitchensis, assembly GCA_010110895.2. Taxonomy (NCBI): domain Eukaryota; kingdom Viridiplantae; phylum Streptophyta; class Pinopsida; order Pinales; family Pinaceae; genus Picea; species Picea sitchensis. The sequence continues at coordinate 182,994 of SNQJ01S0025285.1, forward strand.
TGAGAGAGAGAAGTGCTGAGAGTGAGAGCCTTTTGGTATTGTAAGATCTTCAATTGGGTGAAAAGATCAAGTCCTGCAACTAGGTGCGCAGGAAGGTGGGAGACAGAGAGAAGAAGAGAGAAGATCTGCTAACTAAGAGCGCAAATAAGAACTGTAAGCTTTATCTTAATATATCATAAGAACAGTTCTTTGGATGTAGCCCTGGAGAGAGGGTGAAACACGTATATTTTGTGTCGTATGTGTGATTGATTCCTGGATCTTTGTGATTGTTATATTTTTATTTTCATTATTGTGTTAAATCATATGTATAGTTGCGCAGAGTAGATCTAGCTGATAAGAGATATATTAAAGTTGCATTATTGTTGTATTAGTTCAACTTGATATTCCCCTGGTTGTTGACATCTCTGTCCTGCAACCCCCCTTTTAGCTACTTCGGGTGAGACTACATCTGCTTCGCAGTTGTTGCCGAAAGGGCCAATAGCTAGGGCTTGTTGGTGCGCTCTTGGAGTGAACCATGGATCTGCCCTTATGCCAACAAGAGGGATCTTCAACTTTACTCATATCCTACAATGTGTACATTGATTTAATGGTTTTATTTACTTTCTTAATGTGAAAAATGCCAATCTAAAAAATAATTAGCGTAGGCATCAGATACATGATTAGAACTTCTAGGGATGTGAAAATATGTAATAAAATCAAATTGTCGTTCTAAAAGATGTACCTGTAGGACTCAACAGAGTAACGTAGGATCACGAACATGGTAATGTACCTTCAACTGACATACTACTAATTGAGAATCTAGGTGAAACTCTAGAGAGTGAATACCATGTGATATGGCATCGCGCAAAAGTTCTATGACGGTGCTATATTTGGCCACATTATTCATGGATGGCCTTAGGCATACAACATCTGAAGACACCAGCACACCCTTAGGTGAGTAAATCACCCAAGGAGCAGAAGCCAAGTTCCATGTATGATGACTGGCTCCATCTACAAATCCTAGGTAGATCAAAGACTCCGTTGACATCTGCCAACCAAAATGGAAAACTCAATAAGCAAGACAAAGACAAAAAGAAAAGGGGAAAAAAATGTATATACACCAAATTTAAATTAGTATACAAAGGGTTTCACCCAAGCCTAGGGATCAAGTGTAATACATTTTCAAGTAGATCCCATTTTTGGGCTCATCCAATTTATTCCCTTCATAATATTCCAACTCGTAGGCTCCTTTTTCTAGAATACGTCACACAATGTAAGGATCATGCCACATGGGTTTAAAATTTCCTGCCCCTAGTGGTTCATTGGCTTGGTCATACAAGAGGACCAAGTCACCCTCACCATACAACCAGGGACAAACAGACTTGTTGTACTGAACCTTGACCCATTTCTTATTTTCCTCGATAGACGTAAAGGCATCCCGACGTTGCTCATCAAGACTCTCTAGGTGTACAAGGTGTCACTCTAAATCTGAAGTGTCAGGTAGGAGATCGACTGCCAACTTGAGAGAAGGGATTTCGCATTCAATAGGAAGTATCAACTCCACACCATGTACTAACTGAAAAGGGGAACAACCAATGGTAGTCTTGACCGAGGTTCGGTATTCCCAAAGCGCGGGATATAGCATGATGTGCCAATCAGAATTAATCTGGCTGATAGTTTTTTGCAAGATGGTCTTGAGAGAATTGTTGATGGCCTCTACTTGCCCATTTTCCTGGGGGTAATAAGGATATGAGTGACCATGTCTAAAACCCAGCTTGGATGCTAGTTCTACCATCATTTCGTTCTGAAAGTGATTTCCATGATCAGTGAAAATCTCACTCGGGATACTGAACCGGGCAATAATTTGGTTGAACACGAAGAACGCTACAGTCCTCCCATCAAATTTTATGGTAGGAATGGCTTTGACCCACTTGGTAAAGTAGTCGACAACCACAATAATGTGTTGATCCCCCCAGCTAAAGTTGGGTTGCAATCGACGAAATCTACCCCCCACTTGGTGAAGGGATCGACGATAACAACTGGGTGAAGAGGAGCTGGGTGTGAGAACATTTTCCGAGCGAACACTTGGCAAGGGTGACACTTCTTAACTGCTTCAATGTAATATTTAAATATGGTGGGCTAGAAGTAACCGGCTCCCAGGATTTTTTTGGGCTGTCACAAGCCTAGATAGGTGACCACCACAAGCACCTTTGTGGCAATCATTTAGGACTAAATCGACTTCTTCATGAGTTAAGCAACAACGTAAGATACTATCTATTCCTCAGCGATATAAAGTGTCACCGACAATGGTATACTTTTTGGCTTGGTATCTAACACGTTGTCGATCATCTCGTGAGAGATGCTGAGAAAACCTCAAGGTTTGAAGATATAAAACAATGTCTCCATACCAGGGGTCGGATGACAAGACAAGGAAAATGTGTTTGTTTGCAAATGAATCGACATGGATAACATCATCGTCTAATCGTGGGAAATTGGATATTAACTCTGTAAAAACTATTGATTTCTTGGACTTGCCCGAAGCAAAGTCGAGATCAAATTCTTGTAAGATGACATTCCATTTATTATATTTCCTGCCTATGATACGCCTAGTGAGGATGTATTGAAACAGATTGACATCAACAACCACAATAGTCTTGCAAAGCAATATATAGTGTCATAAATATTGGACTGTGTGAACGACAACCAAAGATAGTTTTTCAACGTGAGAGTAATTAATCTCAGGACTGACTAAATTTTGACTGAGATAGTAGATGGTGTGCTCATGGAGTTCATCATCCTCTTGAACTAGAACCATACCAATCGTCTCTTCAGACGCGACAATATACAACAAGTAATCTCTACTGTAATCAGGAGATTTCAGCAGAGGGGGTGATACTAAGGCTTTATTTAAAGCATTGAAAGTCTACTGGGCTCACTCATCCCATATAAAAGGAGTGTCTTTCCTCAAAAAGCTCATGAAACCCTTAATTCTATTGGCATAATTGACTATAAATCGACGCAAAAAGTTAGCTTTCCCCTGTAAAACTTGAAGTTGTCTAATTGTGTGCGGGGGAGGCAATTAAAGTATTGCCTCAACATTAAGAGGATCTACCATGATCTCGATCTCGCAAACTAAGAATCCTAAAAGACGGCTAGACTTAACCGAAAAGATGCATTTGTGAGGGTTTAATTGGATTCTATAGTAACGACATATTTCAAAAACCAGTCGAAGGTGTGTAACATGATCCACTCTCTTGTGAGAGTGAGAAGCAAGATCATCTAGGTAAGCTTTGACTATGTGCTTGATATCGTGAAAAGAAAAATTCATGGAACGTTGGAAGGTCACTCCAGCGTTTTTCAGGGAAAAAGGTATTTTTCGGTATGCAAAAGTACCCCAAGGACATATAAATGTCATCTCGTGTTGGTCCTCAGGTTTGATTTGGATTTGGTTATATCCTAAAAATCCGTCCATAAAGGAAAATATTTCACTTCCCACACACTCATCGAGAATCTGAGCAATGAAAGGCATGGGGAAGTTATCTTTAGGACAAGCCTTGTTCAGGTTGCAAAATTCCATACACACATGGATGGTTCCTTTCTTTTTATTCACAGGAACATGGTTGGATACCCATTCAGTTAAGGGAACTAGGTAAATGAAGCCAACATTAAGTAGCTTCTCCACCTCTGCCTTAATAGCGGGGGCCTTCCTAGGATTAACAAATCTAAGATGTTGTCGAACAAGTTTAGCATCCAAATAAGTCCTAATCTCATGTTCGACATTATGAGGGTCGATCCTTGGCATCTCTTTATATGACAAAGAGAGTACATCTCAAAATTCTTTGAAGAGGTTGGTGTAGATTAGAATCTCTTCTGGCAAACAATCTGCACCTATATTTATGTTCTCAATCTTTCCATGGGTATGAGAGATATTGATCGGGGAGGTAGGAGAAATACTCACCATAATTTCTTCAGCATAAATGTTGTGTGTATCAAGTGGAACTACGGCATGACCAACTATCTCACTCAGTGTAGATCGAAAATCATCTTGCTTGATTCTTTCAAGACTTGGGAGAAAATAAAATTGATGATGCATATCATCCCAAGGTCTCTCTGAAAGATTCATGGCTTCGAGGATGGATTTGTCCGAAGGAAAATTCTCATCTAAGAAATCATGTGAACAAGATAACGAGGTGGCCCATACAGGCCTAAGAGCGGGATCCTCCTCGGCCCATACAAGAAGATTCATTAGCTTTGGCGGCTTCACTATCAGGCCCAGATGATGTTCAGAGCAAAACATCTTTTTAGGTAAAAAGAGTATTCTGACCTTTTGTACCTGACAATCAGAAGTACTTACAAGTGTTTGAGAATGATGAAGAATTGGAATTTTTTTTAGTAAATAATGATGAAGATGATGATAATGACATTTTTACTATTCCAAAGAATTGTATTGAGTATGAATCCCTTTTTACAAGAGATGATCATGTTAAAAATCTCCTCGAAGAAGTATTGGTCTGAAAAGTCCAAGAAACGGGAAATATTAATATTG
>SNQJ01S0025286.1:6935-24783 GCA_010110895.2 Picea sitchensis
TTACATAACTCAAATTCATTAACAACTAAAAATTCACAATAGCTTTCTTAACTTTACTCAATGAATAAAATCAAACTATAAGGACTTATTCTACAACCCATTTCATTCTACCAGCTACTAATCAACAAAAAATCAACAAGGAAACAAGTAGATGTACATATCTAAACAAAGTGTTGGGACAACACATGAAATAGTCAAGTTCGACCCAACCATAGAACAGAACAACCAAACTACTTTCTCTGCTCACCCCCTAGCTTGACCATGAGTCCATAAGGGATGATTCCAACGATCCTCTTTCGCTATAGTCCTCTTTCAGATCATAAATCCCCTTGCCTCACACTCAATAAAATGTTAATAAAATAAAATGATAACCTTTCTCCAACATACTAAGCAACGTGTTGCCTCCTCCCATATGTTGTATATCATGAGCATTTTGTGCCTAGGTCTTTTTCCCTCTTTGGAAATTTTCGCAGCTTTACAAATCCTTGATTTTCAGGGGCTTCTAGTTGCCAAATTCCTCATTTTACACTTGTATAATTCATCCTTGAGGTAACTCAAGTCTGTTCCCCACTCATGGAATCATGGTCAACTAATTTCAACCTGGCTGTTCCATTTGTCCTTCAACAATTAATATAAAAATAATTTTCTTTTACATGTGTCATGGTCAAAGATTTAGTTGGGAAAATCAAACCTTTTCCCAACAATCACAAAATTAATTACAAATAATCAAATTCCAAAATTCGTATTTGCCATAAATGGCAATAATTTTCCAACTATGAATTTGCCAAAAATGGAAATAAATTCCTAAGTGCATACAGACTTTAATAATTAATTATTTTGGGGATATTACATGTGGCATGGTTGTCGAGGTGCAACATAGAATGGAAGGAGGAGATGCGAGGAGATGGTATTCGACCTGTTGTGGCTACTCGCACTATTGCGGTTCGGCGAAGCATAGTTGTGGCTTGCTCTGGTGATAAACCGATTGATCTTTTAACTCCATGAGATTCAAATAGTTGAACTTTGAATATGAAGTCTGATATTGGTGAAGTTCGATATCTGGTCGGAGGTTGAAGTGGTGGGCTGGAGTCGAATTCTAGTGGAATTGGTCTGGAGGGGAATGAGAAGATGAATTGTAATGAATGGTTGAATAAGTGTCCACATTAAGGTCTGATCCTTGGAACTTAGTGTTGGGCCACTCAGATCAATCTATATATATGACGACATGTTGTTGTGTATTCATTGCCATATTGGTGTATTCTTCCTTGAGTTTCAACCGATGCTCTCGCACTTCGTCTTGTTCTTTGTGAGTGATTGTCAAGATATCTTGGAGGTAAAGCAACCTGACGTCAGCTCGTTTTGTGTCCATAAAAGACCACGATCAGAGATGCTTCAGTTTTTCCATGGCCTATGAATATACAATACATATTAAACAATAATTTAATTTTAGATTCATGAATTCAATGTTTAACCGCATATCAGTATGACAAAAAAAAATTATGGTACAAGAAACCAAGGCTCCATCATTGTTTTCTACTTTATAGAAACAAGAACAATTCTCAGGAATTCAAAACGATGAATGGAAACAAAGAAAAAAAAATGAGGAAGCAATGTAGATAGCGAAAGAAATTTTATTTTGAAAAGTAATTATACCTCTCCACGATGTTGTTGAATCCAATCGCGCATGAGAGACCAGTGGTGGTGAGAAATTAGTATTTGCCAATATTGGCCAAACAAAATTGAATATATATCGATCTAAAGACACGTAGTCTAAACACTATACCTTTTGGAGTTTTTAGGGACATATTTTTCGATCAATTTTTACTGAAATTAGGTCAAAAATTGTTGGAACTCAATATTTGAGTGACTAAGTCTATATAATTTGAGTTTCTTGAGGATTTTTCAGGATTATCAATCCATTTATGCATTCATAAATGCAATTTAAACAACAGAAAATGAAGATTTCACCAAAATCTATTTCACTCTTACCGGTGAAAAAATAAAAAATAAACAAATGTTTAGAACTATATTTTATCTTTTATCAAATCATCATGACAATATCGTACATGTATACCCATGTGAGGTACTTTTTTTAGTGTTTAGTAATCACCATGACCTGCAGGTACAACCATGTACACCCATGTGAGAGCCTCGTGTTAATGTTTAATAATCGTGAGGTTTGATGTAACGTGAAGGAAAAAAAATTGATCCAACCTGAAGTAAAAGGTTTCATGAATCCATGCCACATGTTATGCATGACGTTACTGTTGGAAACATGCCAACAAATTTCCTCATGCAGTCACATGCAGATGCACATGCACATTTGCATGTATGGAATCTTATGAACTGTTCATGTAACTATCTGATCTATTCATGATCAGTCTATGTAACTGAGTGATATATGTTATATATACGAGCATACCCAAATAGGTGGAGGAAAATGCGAGCTAGGAGAAACTATTGTGTGAGGAGAGGATGGTTGTATGCCTATGAAGGATATTGTAGTTCTCCCTTGAATAAGAAGAAGACCGATAATAATTGCCCATGGTTTTTTCTCGATTTGGGTTTCCACATAAATTGTTGTGTCAAGTGTTCTTGGCTTTATGCATGTTGGATATTTCCTTAGTTTATGCTCTGTTATAGATTCTTTTCTTTTTTCTTTTGTTGCCTAACAAGTGGTATCCGAGATTATAGTTGAAGGAGCAAAGAGCGAAGGAGAAAATAATATGGTCATTGGATCGAAGAGTTGAGTCGAGTTGAGCGAAGTGGAAGTGGATATCCAAGGACAGGTTTTATTATATCATCATGGGTCGTCTCTATGGGATAGTGCGATGATAGCACACAAACTTCTGAATTTCTCAAAAAGTGCGGAATCGTCACGGTCCGTACACAACACACAGTGCGACGTCATTGTAGGCCGTACATTGTACACAATGCTACATCATCCCAGACACATAGTAGTAAAAGGTGTGATAATTTGGGTCCAAATCATCACAAGTTATACATTGGCAATGTGCGACGATTTATAAATCATTGCAGGTGAAACTCATAGAGGGTGCAACGATCTTAAAAACCAAAAATTTGCATGGTATAAAAAAAAAAAAAAATTAAAGTATGAAAGGTTGACTTTTTAATTAAAAGGTGGAGAATCGATTATTTAAGGTGGAGGTGAGCTTTAACAAAGGTGAGCTCCCTTTTTTGTCTTATTATGGAGAATCGATTATGGTTGGAGGTGAACTTAAATAAAGGCGGATGTTTAAAAGGTTTTAAGTTATACACATTAAATAATTGTGTTTTGAACCCTTTGTTTATTTAATATTTATTTGGGGGTTCATACCATTATTCCTTCATATTTAAAAGGGTTTAGTTTATAAGCAGTGGGTTTTGGAGTTGTTTATGCTAATGGAGAAAGTGAAAAGTTCCAAGTTTGAGATTGAAAAGTTGATTGGTAAGAATATCTTTGCAGTATGGAAGCTCAAGATGCAAGATTTTCTTGTGCAACAAGGATTGCAAAAGGCCTTCGTTGGAAGGTCAAAGAAACTGACAAGCATGATAGCCAAGGACTCAGAGGATCTCGATGCAAGAGCCCTCAGTATTGTTCACCTATGTCTTGAAGATAAGGTATTGTTTAACATCGCTGAAGAGACGACAACAATAGGTTTCTGGACCAAACTAGAGAGTCGATATATGACAAAGAACTTGTCAAACAAAATATTTGTAAAGTGGCTTTTTTACAACTTGTGGATGAAGGAAGGTACGAAAATTGTTGATCACTTGAATTCTTCAATAGTTTGATTTCTCAATTAACTACTATGGAAGTAAAGTTTGATGATGAGGACAAGGATATTACGCTACTGTGTTTGTTTCCTGATTCTTGGGATCATGTGGTCATAACTGTGTGGTTTAACAAAACATATGCCATTGATTATGACATTGTTATGGGATCTCTGTTGTGTGAGGAAATAAGGAAGAAATCCAATAAGGAAAATTCTACAACAAAAGCAATGGTGGTCAGAGAATGATCTACAGAAAGAGGGAAAAGTCAGATGGGTACATCAAGGTGTAAATAAAAGGGCAAGAAGATTAAGAGAAAATTTTGCTTCTGTGGAAAATTTGGGCATCTCAAGAATGATTGATGGAAAAGACATAATGCATCTAAGGAGGACTCCACAAAAGAGGAAAAGGTAGCTAATGTAGTTCAAACAATTTCAAGTTCAGGTTTAGGTATGGTTGATGAGGTATTTTCTACTTGTGATGTTTCACATCAACATCAGCATTGGTTGTTAGATTCTAGTGCGTCCAACCACATGTGTCTTAATAGAATTTGGTTCTCAACTTACCAATCTATTGATGATGGTGTTTTTTTTATGAGAAATGATTTTTCTTGTAAAATTGTTGGAGTTGGTAGCATCCAGATTAGAATGCATGATGGTTCTGTAAGAACATTAACAGATGTAAGAAATGTACCCAAACTAAGAAAGAACTTTATATCTTTGTAAGTTCTAGATTCTACTAGTTACAGGTGTACAACTCAAGGTGGAGTACTGAAGGTGTCCAAAGGCATATTAGTTGTCATGAAGGCAAAGAGGATCGAGAACCTTCATCAGCTTGAAGGAAGGACAAAAGTAAATCAAGTAGTGGTAGCATCTCAATATGCAAGTGACTATGTTCATTTAAGGAATCAACGTTTGGGTCATATGAGCGAGAAAGGGCTTAAGGTAATAGTTGATCGTAGGTCGCTTCCAAGTTTGAAGTTTCTGAATTTGAATTTCTACAAGTATCGTTTTTTTGGAAAACAGTGTAGACAAACGTTTAAAGAAGGAAGGCATATAAGAAAAGGTATCCTTGACTACATTCATTCAGATGCTTGGGGACCATCCCCTGCAGTTTCTTTTGGAGGATCGTCATATTATGTGACATTTATATATGATTACACTAGAAAGGTTTGGGTCTATTTACTTAAAAGAAAAGTTGATGTGTTTATTACTTTTAAGAAATTAAGAGTTTTGGCTGAAAAGAGAACTGACAAGTCAATCAAGTGTTTAAGGATAGATAATGGAGGTGATTCCACATCTATGGAATTTGAGAACTATCGCAAGGAAGATGGGATCAAAAGACATAAGACCACGATTTATACTCCTCAACAGAATGGTGTTGTTGAACGCATGAATATGAATCTTCTAGAAAAAGCAAGTAGCATGCTCAGTATTGCCAAGATGCAACAGGAGTTGTGGGAAGAAGCAGTTATTACAACATGATATGTGATAAATCGGTCACCATCAACTGCAATAAATTGTAAGATTCTATAAGAACTATGGACAGGTCATTCATGTGATTGTTCAAATCTTAGAATATTTGGTTGTGATGATTATGCTCTTATTTCTAAATATCAACATTCTAAGTTAGATCTTAGATCAAAGAAATATGTCTTTGTTGGTTATGGTGATGGAGTTAATGGGTACATACTATGGGATACTACTTCCCACAAACTCATCATAATACAAGATGTAGTATTTGATGAATCCTCACTCTTAAAATCAGAATTGGTAGATGTTGAAGTGGGACAAGAACATGTACCACAAATTCAACAAATTCAGTTGGAAACTCAACCATATTCAGAAAGGCAGGAGCATGAATAAGTTCTAGAAGAAGAAGAAGAAGATGAAGATGTAGAAAATATCCATGAAACTAATAATATGCCTCAATCCTCTCTGAGGATATATTCACGGATTAGGAATCCTTCTACAAGGTATGATGATTATGTTTCATCTATGGCTTTGGTTTCTATTGATGGAGAGCCTAATTTTTTTCATGAAGCAATTAAGGTATCTGAAAGTGATCAATGGAAGAAATCTATGAACAAAGAAATGGATTCCTTAGAGAGGAATAAAGCATGGGACCTGGTAGAAATTCCAAACGACATAAATTTTGTTAGTTGCAAGTGGGTCTACAAACTAAAAAATGGTGTTGATGATAAAGTTGAAAGGTATAAAGAAAGACTGGTAGAAAAAGGGTATTCCCAAAAGGAAGATATTGATTTTTATGAGATCTTTTCACCAGTTGTGAAGCTTGTTTCAGTTTGTATTGTGTTAGCACTAGCTGCTTTACTTGATCTTGAGTTAGAGCAGCTAGATGTTAAAACAACATTTCTACATGGAGATTTCGATGAGGATATATATATGGAACAACCATAAGGGTTTGTTCAGGATCAAAATAAGAGGTTTTCTTGCAAACTCAAGAAGTCATTGTATGGTCTCAGACAGTATCCCAGGGAATGGTACAAGAAGTTTGATTCCTTCACGGTGAGCATAAAGTTTAGAATATGATAATTGTGTTTACTTTAAAAAGTTGTAAAATGGCATGTTCATTATTTTTATGTTATATGTTGATGATATTCTTGTGGAAAGAAAAATCATGGTTGATATCAATAGGTTAAAGGCTCAGTTGGATAGGGCATTTGATATGAAGGATCTAGGAGAAACAAAACAAATCTTAGGCATGGAGATACATAGAGACAGGAAAAATGGTAAGATGTAGTTATCACAACCGAAGTAGGTGGAAAAAATACTTATGATATTCGGTATGAATAATATGAAACTCGTATAGATCCCTTTGGCTTCCCATTTGGGTAAATTCATGAACATGGGTAACACTTTTGCTTGTTTTATGAGAAAACAAATTGTATTTTCAAAATTTATTAAACTTCCGGCATACAAAAGTATTTTTTTTATTTATAATTTCACTTTACAGTAAAAGCAAAACTTGTGAATAATTGTGTTAGCTTTCAAATGACTATTTTTCATTTTTTTTATTAAGATTTGATATGTCAATTTGACAATTGTTTAACAGTATGTCCCTTAAATGTGAAAGGAATGATAATGAGTTATTTTTTCCTCCAACAATTTATCTATTATTAGACTTATGTTTTTAACAAACAAAATATACTGCAACAATATATAGAGACTCTATTTTATTATGACTATAATTTTGAATTTAACGGATGAATATTATAATTTCTAGAATTTTTTTAAGTTCACCATGCTAAAAACGGTGCAGATTTTAGACACATGTTTTCCTCCACCTTATATCTATCATAGTTTTTATTTACAAGTAAAATCTAAAAATACCCTTTTGAAAAGAACAGTTTAAGGATTATGAATATAAATTTTTCTAAATTTTTTACTGTGTATTTTTAGAGATACAAATATTTCATTTCACTGAATCATAATGTCTGCTGAAAATATTATGCAATGATTTTTTTTTAAATTAAATAAAAATAATGAAAATGAAAACAAATTATAGGAATTGAAATTAGATTTAATTTTGCAAATGCTAGTATCATTTTCAAAACCAAATTCTGAGTACTTGCAGGAGTCTGCAACCTCCAAAGTTCAAGTAAACTTGGTGAAATTCTCTGGTTTATGTTTACAGTCCCAATTTCTAGTTTTCAACTGAAAGAATCTTTCGGCCGAAAGAATAAGTTCTACTGGAAACCATCAAAACTAAATGGTTTCCAAGGTTTTCGACCGAAAAAACCTTTTTTTGGTCGAAAGAAGGTTGAGTGAATTTCGTCGGTCAGGAAAAATGAAAAGACACGTCGTATCGTTCTATTTCACGGCAATTCGTATAAATACGCTTTCGGCCAAACATATTTAACAAAATTCATCGCTTGTTTGATGGTTTTCTAGAGCACCTAAACAAAGTTTCAAATCATCTTTTCGGTTTTTGTTGAATAAGGTAACTGATGTTTGTTCAAGTTTTTATTAGAATAACAATTTATATGTTTAAAGATAAATGTTGAGAATTTTTTCAAGGTGAAGTCTTTGGTGAACATATCTTTTACAGATAATTATAAAAGTAATGGGAAACAAAAAATTTCGCAAGAGAAAATTTGATCGCACTCGAGATGATACTCTCCATAACAAACAAAGGAAAGAGCATTATTGGAGAAAGAAACGAGAATATGGAAATATTGAAGAAAGAAGCGATGATAATGTAAATAGATATTTTCAACAAGAAGAAGTCCAACCATGTTTGTATGCACATATTGTCTATATTAAAAGTATAGAATTCAAATTTAAAATATTGTTTAATATAGTTGATTGTAATTACAATTTGATGTTTTTCAAAAAACATAAATATATTTGTCTCATAATGTTGAAGAAGACGTTGAAACCGAAATTGAAGCAGAAGACGAATCACCTATATGTATGTACATAAATTTAAATAATACAAGAAGAACACTTGTATATATAGTTTAGTGAATTTATGTTTTTTTTTTTTTAATATAAACTTTAAATTGAAATATGCAGAAGAATCTATCAACATTGATGATGAAATATTATAAAATGTTGATACTTACAAATTTGGGAAGAAAAAAGCTAAGAATTATATAAGATATCAAACTAAGAATATGCATGATACTTTTTTCAAAGATGAATCAGTAATAGTACAAGCTCAACTTTTAGTTTGTCTAATAAAGTCAAGAAAGTTAAAAGAAACAACATCATTATTGAGTATTCAAAATTCAACAAAATATACAAAGGTGAAACATAATGTATTTGACAATATAACTAGTGTATTAAAAGCTTTTGGAAAATCTCGAAAAAAATATGTCGATGTTGCATGTAGAGCGATACAAATAGCAGTTGTTTCATATAGAAATATAAAAGATCGTTTGACACGACACATGGAAAAAATGATGGGAACGTCAAGAAAAACATTGCACAAGCATAGAAAAAATTGATTGCAAATAGATGCAAATGATGAACTGGATTGTTGGACATTGATTTCTAGACAACCCTACAAAGATAGACTTGCAGAAAATGTTAAAGAATGGGCCTGTAATTGTGGGTTGGCAGAATCGCGTGTTTCACCACATACAAGGGATGTGTTGCGACAAAGAATAACACTCACGAAATGTGAAGAACATACAAAAAATATATTTCCAATGACACAAATATAACTGTTCAATAAGTTCAAAGAAGAGCACAAAGTACTTAAAATTTCCATCAATACATTTGTGCAACAAAAACCATGGTTTGTTAGACCCATCATTGTTCATGACACTTGTTGTTGTCGTTATCGTGTGGAATTTGAGTTGTATTACGACAATTTTTTTTATTTTGGTAAACATTTATGACCAATTCCACCTCCTTCCACATTCCATACTTTTATATCTTAAATTCTATGTGAAAGAGAAGGTGATGATTTATTATACAAAAAAAAATGTGTTGGTGGAAAGAAATGTGATCATTGTGGAAATATAAGCTAGTTTCAGTGAAAGTATCATATTGATATGAATGATCAATCATTTTCTAATATAACAGTTAATTGGAAGAGATATGAATATATCAACAACATGGCTCCGTATTCTTCAAATGTTATTTCCAAAAGGATTGATTTGAGAGTAGATAAAATCTGTGTGATAGATTTTTTGAAGAAGTTTGAGGAAGAAATTTATAAATGCACCAAGAATTCACATAGATATCGATGGAAAGACCTACAATTCAAACAATCCCATGAAGTGTTTCCACCAGGGACAATTTTTTCTGTAGTTGATTTTGCAGAGAATTACACATTCGCTGCACAAAATAAAATACATAGTGAATATTATCATTCTGAGCAAGTCATGATATTTGTCCACGTTTTATATATACATGCTCAATAGATTCTTAATAACATAGAAAGAAACAATGACAATCGACATGTTATTAAATAATATCACTTTTATATAAGTCATGATCGAGCACATGACACACATTATGTACAACATTGTTTTGATAAATTTTACGATTCATTAAAAGGATGTGAAATTAGATTTGATCGACATTGGATATGGTTAGATGGATGTGCAGGTCAGTTAAAATATTCACATCCATTTATTGGTTATTGCGTCTTCATAAAAAATCAAACATTACACATTGTTGGAATTGTTTTGAGACTGGTCATGGAAAAGGAGAAAACGACGATGCAGGGGGCATGTGTAAAATGAGAACTTCGAAGGTATCAGATGAAACCTCATGCTGATTGATTGGAATCCATTGAACAATTTGTTGAATGGTGAAAAATGGTGCTAAGACATAAATATAATCCATCAAGGGATGCACACAGGTGTGTCTATATATACATGTTACACATGTACACATGATATTTGTATTTGAACGTGTTCAAATTTATATTCAATCTTCAACCATTTTTTTGAGAGATTTAAAGTTAACAAGCTCTTCTCTTGTCAAGGTTTTTTTGGTATGTTGGAATCCAAGATGTAAATGGATTGATCCCATATCACGCCAGTACAATACATGGGAGACGAAAAAATACATTCAATTAAAATAAAACATTATCAAAATGTGTTTTCATTTGATGGAAGAAATGAGTCTTGTTTTTTTTCAGTTTGCATAGAGGACACAAAATCCATAGATATTTGTGAAAATGAAAAAGAAGAATATGTTGAAGATTGGAGACATATTGAAATTAATGTAAAAGGGAAAATTCCACTTTCAAGCTCAAAGGAGATGGAATCAAATAAAACTACAGTGTCAGTTGATGGCGATAGAGTTTCTGATCTTCTTAGAGAAGGTGATTTTTATGTTTAACTTTTTTCAAATAACTTGTAGATGTACTTGTGTGATAATCTAACACGAACTATTTGCTGTCCAATATATCCAATTATTTGCAGGAGATGTATTTTCCATGGTTTCACCTCTAGACAACACTAAAAACGTGAAATATTATTTGATGTGATGCACAGAACAAAAGATGAAGTTATTAGAAGATTTTGATGATAAAATTTTTATATATGAAAGAGGATGCATTGTATTGAAAGGATATTTTTTTGAAGAAACCCATCAAACCGATACTCATGTTCACTTTCAAGACTACCAGTCAGATGTCACAAGTTATCAATATTGTCATTTGGTATTTGAAACGGGCATAAAGTTAATATAAGTTCAATCAAAAAAAAAAAAAGTTGGAATATGGAAAATGTCCAAAGTCGATCATGAACGAATAACTGAAGATGGAATACTATTACAATTTTTTTAAATGTAAGTGTAACATGTACATTCCAGAATTTTTTATTTTGCATTGAAATTACATGTATTTATGAATATCTAGGATTCTAGAATTATTTCTAGTTTATTTTACTTTCATGGTCCATTCAATTAAGAAAAATTGTATTTCCCATGAATTATAAAGTTTATCAAGTCTTATTTACAATTTCAAGGAAGAACCTATAGATTGTATCTAGGGAACCTAAATTGACCTATACTTTGGATGATTATACTTTAATCATACAAATTATCCAAATCATATACACAAATCCTTTAATGCATGTAGGCAATTTACTACATATAGGATAAATGCATTCATTATTTGCAATTTGATTGTTCAAGGATTTTTCATATGAAAACGATAACTTCATATCAAAACTAGGACCCATTTCCATGTCATTATAAGGGTCTATTGATGGCTTAGAAAAACTTTAAATTCTGATAAGTTTTAATGAAGATCGCTTACTTATATTAAATTTGATGACTTGTTTTGACTATTTTCAACGATATTTCCAAATCAAACAAAATTTAAATTATGAGTGAGAAACTATAATTTTTATTTCACATTTTCTTGAATATTTCATTGTGAAATTTCATAAGAAACTATAAAATTTGACGAACTATAAAATTTGATTTTTATTTCACAATTTCTTGAATATTTCATTTTGAAATTTCATAAGAAACTATTTAATAATTTTTTTTGAATTCAAGAAAATAGTATATTGAAATTATTTCATCCAATATTTTGTATAAATAAACATAGTGCAAGTAAAATCAAGACAAGATTCCCCTAGATGGACCACCAGAGACACATGGAGTGGAGCTAGGCCTGGCCGTAAATGAGGTTGGTCGACTCCCATCCCCTCAGCATTAAGGATGGATCTAGCTCCAGCTACCGACCACTTGATAGAGGACTTGCCCCTCGTGCGAGAAGTCCAATTATGAAGATCACCTATACAGAGGAATTAATGTCACTGAACGTCCCATTGACCCTCTTTCTCTTAATGCACCCAAGCCATTGCTTCTTCTATTTCCGCCTCATTTTGCATCATCTCTACAACTAGAAGCCTAGGAGCAGTGACCCTTATGCCCTCTGCACAGCATTTACCTATTTGTTCACCTATATGCCTCACGAGAAAGGGAAGCCACGACGTTTCTTATCCTGGTACGCCTTTTCTACCCGATGGAGGCAGATGCAAAGAATGGAAAGAGAACTCTCCATTGCTCAGACACAAATCCTGCATAGAAGGATTGAGATCAAAATGCCTCCCAGGTCATCTGTTACAGAAGATTTCTTGGATCCACCAATGGCATACTTCGAATAAGTTATCCCATAGGATCCAATTCAGGACCCTCTGGAGCATATCCTCTTCACAGGGCGTAACAATTGGGCGCCAAAAAGTGACTTTCAAGAGGAATCCTCCATGCTTATCACCAAGAAACAACATGATGGTGAGAATGAGCTAATATAGAAAGAATTCTCCACCTGATTTATTGAGGAGGAGATACTAGAAGAAACGACCTCTCAAACGACAGACCCAAAATATGGAGCCACCTTGGATGAAAGTGGATGAAGTGAGGAAGCTGGTAGGGAAGTAGACCTGAAGCGGCCTGGAGAATCGACTTCAAGCAAGCCACTGGAAATGCATCAGGGAGAAACGACAACAGAGGGTGGCACAGTCTTAATTCCACCTCCCATTTCCTCCATGCAAAATCAATGGCGTGTTCCACCACCTCTCCTCCACCCGGACCTCCTTGATTTTATTTTTGATCTACAGAGCCAGATGGCAGACCATGTCCACTGTGGCACCCTCATGGGCTAGCACTTGGACATGCTCTTTGACACCTTCTCTAATGTGCCACTGGGACGGATATGCCCAACTTGCTTGCAGTTTTTTGTCATTCTAGCTAAGGAACATGCTCAGGATATGGATACCATTGTTGACGGGAGAAATTGTCCGTCCATCAACTGAGAGAGTGGGACTGTTCCGAGGTTGTCTAAATAACCCAAGCCATTTGGAATGAACCACCCTGACGGGTTTAACGACTTCGTTGGCTGCTCTAAGGTCCTAAGAAAAACCAAAGTGAAAACAAACCTAAAATAACTAATCTATCTAAAACAAATAAAACTAACTAAACTAACTAAAACTAATAAAACAAACTAAAACTAAATACAAGAAACTAAACTAACTAACAATAAACTAATACACTAATCTAATTGAAACAAACTACTAAATAAACTAAAACTAATTATAAACTACTCTAACTATTATATACAATCTACTAATTACTATTACACTAACTCTATTAATTAAACGTCTAGCTACTAGTTATAATACAACTTATTCACAAATATGCAATATACACAACTGGTAGATTTAAATAAAACCTGTAAAACTCATATGCTTTCTGTCCTAAGACAGCCAGAGATATTTTTGATTTTTTGATTTTATGAATAAGAAATAAAATTTACTGAAATTAAACAATCTAATATATTAATTGAAATTAAACAATCTAATATACTAATTCTATAAATCTAACTAAACTAATATCTGAATTAAACTACTAATAAAAACAGTAAACACACAAGCGACTAACTGACCTGGAAGCGCTCCTAATTTGTCCTGCGTGTGATGACTTCGAAGCTGGTCAGAGGCAGTAAACTCGCACAGGTTAATCCAAAAGCTTCTCGTAAACGATAGGCTGTGCTACTCTTTGAGTTGTTTACAGGACAAACAAGACATAAAAATTCATAACAATTATATGATTTATAAATCTCTGCAATAAGGGAAACCTGTTATGCAAAAACCTATATTTAATAATTCAACTCATGAAGAAGAGAAATCTGTCATTCACAAACTAAACTGAGCAATTGCTATGTTTTTTAAATGCTTCGACGAAATCAGATATAGACTACAGTTATTAAAATTATATCATTTGCACATGATTAATATAGCTAAAGTAGTCATTAACTAGATACAAATTGATATACACAACATGAAACAAAATATTGATATGATGAGAAGCTAAAGCTATAACAAAACACCAAATTATGCCTCAGTCTGTATTAAAACTCCATATCCTTGTTCTCCCATGAATGAGGATATACATTATTACAAAAATCATAAGTATATATAAGTCTCTCCACAGGGTAAAACCTCCATGTGGATAATATCAAACTGTTTTACATAATCTGGGAGATATTCCAAAATCAACTAAACTAAGAAACTAAAATGAAAGTGAAATATTTGAAATATCCCCTAACTGCTCATCAAATCCACTGCAAGTCCGAATTTATCTGCAATAGACCAAAAATATCAAGTTAGAAAGGTATTTCATCAACAAAACAATAAGAATTTGATTCTACAGACTTAGCTATAGAATCATCTGATTCTGTAGCTAGTCTAAAATAGCATACAGGATCAGAATATAAATCAAATCAAATCTTTTTTAAAAAATCAAATCCAATTTTCTTTCAATAAACATTAAAAACGAATCACTAACGACTCAAATGATTTTATCATTCAAATTAAACAAAATCAAAAGTGTTTTAATCGAAACAGGGGTGAGAATACTCTGTTTCATTTTACCATAAAAATCGGGTCAAACAGTAACAAGACTGTTTCATATCAAACAAAATCCGTAGTGAGTCATATCATGTGCGATACGATCTAATCCAACACAACCAGAATCCATTTGTTATAGCTATAATAATGTAGCATAAGATTCATGTTGTTTTAATTAAATACAAAGATGGAAAGACTGTTACGATCGTGGGTAAATATAACAACATCAACGAAAATTCGCCATAGATTTCAATTGCTGAGCGTTACAGAGTCAACAGGCAGGATCAAATGGGGATCACAACCATCATCAAATCGACATAAGTGATAATCGTAAACTGGGCAACAATCGAAAAAAATCATGACTGAGTTAAATATAGAAACAAATCGTGATCCTGGGTATAGTCACTTTCGTTCCTCAAATCAACTTGTAACTGAATATTCATTACAAATCCAACCGATAACATGGTCGTTCTAACAACAAACCAAAACAAATTAACCGGCTGGGTTTCACATAACCGTTACGAATTTGGGTGAATTTGTACAGAATTAAAAAAAAAACAATCCAAACTGTATTCGAATTGGTCGAAAGCCATATGGACATAAAACCGTAACAGTTAACCATATCACAATTGTCACCAAACATAGCATATACATTATAATGAAATCAAAACGAAATGCAATTGTGTTCAGAATCAAATTATGATAAATAGCTTGTGTCTATCAAATGACTTCAATTGACAGCAGAGCATTCATTTTGGCAAAATCAAACAACTCAAATCCATACCAAATCAATCAAATTGATTAAAATCTAATCGAAACTAAACTGGGAAACGAAATTCCATTTATCAAAACAAAACTATGTACATAATGCATATAATGTGACAGAGCAAATCCACGCTGTAGATAGAACTATTCAAAGAATTCGAATTCGTTATATAAACAAATGATAGAACATACCAGTGAGGCTGCTATCATGCCAACTTTGAATTTACGACTGATGTAGCTGATTCAACATTTTTAAACAAAATTGAGCCTGTCGTCCTCTGTTTTTTATCAGTGGCTTGCAACTCAACCTTTTGACGGGTAAGTTGTGTAACCTTGTCCTCCAAAGATTTAACCTTTGACTGTAGCATTGGCACATCAAGATAATACCTCTCTAACCATGAGCTACATTGATCATAGGATGGCACTATAGGTTGAGGCAGAGCAGGAGAGGGTTTGGATGAATATCTGGGGGTTTCACAGGGCAGCCTAATGCCTGGGTAGTTAGGGTCATTTTGCAAGCAAGGTGGTAGGTTTGACACGAAGTCATACGAGGGTTTGGCACACAGACCTTCCGAATAGGGATATTCACTAACCAGGAAACGCTCCACTTCCGAGTCGGAGTCTTCACTTAATACGATAGGGTCAGGATTGACAGGAGGTTTCGGCTTGTTCCTCGCCATCCGAGAAATTAGACGGCCATTCTTTTTTCCTTTGGCGTTTGTAGTGGGTTTGGCTTTGGGTTTATTGCCCACAGGCTTAACAGTTTCGACATCCTTGGTCACAGAGTGGGGTAGGTCGATAGGTGAGTCGGGTAAGGTTTTAGGTAGCAGAACACTGTAGGGTACCGGGGGTATAGCTTTGTTCTCGGTCACCACAGGTTTGTCAACCTGTGGAGGGTTCGAATCCTCAAAACCATTGCGAGAAAGGAAATCATTCCAACAGTCTTCGTGTAACCCCAAATGATAAACAACAATCACTTTAACCAACCCATAGTGAAAAAGGCTGCTATCAGTCTGGTTCCTTTTGTATTTCTTAGACATCTTAAACAGGCTTCTATGCAAGTACTAAGGCATATTAAGCTCAAAGCCCATGAAAACCATAAGAAAACAAATGTGGTGTTAGAAAACAAAACCATACCGACCTTCGCAGGTGATAAAATGTTTGATTATCATCAACAACTCATGCCAACGCTGCTTCAGCATGGTCACAGGTAAACCTTTGTCACATGAGCCAACCTTACGCGACCGGAAGAGCAGAGTCCAAGGGACCTCTTCCACTTTTCAATTCTTGGACCATCGTTGTCCAGTGGTAGGAAAACCCGTAGCTAAACTGAGAAATTGCTCATCAATTTGCAATTGAACATCCCCAACCTTGGCCCGACAACCATCAAATTTTTGTATGAACGGGAGCCATCCAACTTCCTCAAGGTCATTGCGAGCACTGTCTAACATCAACAGAGCCTGGCTACCATTGGGTTCAGCCCTCATGACTGGATCCATGGTGCGAGAACATGGTAAGGGTTCGGATCGAAAACACCAGCACACAGGAGCAGAGTCATTCGGTCTAACCACTATGAACGATCAAAGGGGAAGCATTAATGTGCGCATGCGAGGGTGATGGAATCACTTACCGCCATGCAAAATAGTAATGGCAAAGTACAACCAGCGAATTAACCCACTGTTGAAACAATCATAGCATAGTTCAAACCACACTATTCAGCCAACCCAAAAATCAAACGATGAATGATATGCCATCGCGCCATTAACCATAGATTTTCAAACCATTGTCATTCAACGTGGAAATTAAACCCAAATGTTTAACCAATGCACCATTGTACAATAAAACATTTTAATCAAAGGTTTTAAAACATTGTGACAATCGATTTCATAAAATCGACAAGCCAAGAGCTATAACAATTTTAACATAAGGATCACATCATATAAAAACAAAAATAAACCATGACCCCTATGTAATTCAATGACTAGGCAAGTCATATAAAGTGTGAATCCAAAGGCTCAATGCTTTAAAAACTCAATAAAATCAAGTTATGCAACCAATATAAGAATTTCCAAATAGGCATAGTTCGAAAATCCTTTCAGCCACATAACGATAAACCAAAGGTAAGTGCCACTCAGAATATCAATACAAAATCATGACAGTTCAAATAACGATAGAGGAGTTTTCACGCTTACAGTCGTGAAAACTAAATGGAGACCAATTTACAAGTGTCGCAAGAAATGAAGATATCATTTGTTTGAAAAATGCGATGACAATTTGAAGTTCAGAAGACATAGGTGTAGGCAGCTTATAGGGACAATAGAAAAAATTGAATTGGCTGCCAACAATGGCGACACACTGGTAGAAGCAGTTATCTCTGTCAAAAGAAATAAATTCAGATTAGGACAACGAAGAAAATTTCAATTCAAAAACAACGACCAAAAAATCGTACAAACATCATCATTT
>SNQJ01S0025286.1:33842-44739 GCA_010110895.2 Picea sitchensis
ACTAAATAAACTAAAACTAATTATAAACTACTCTAACTATTATATACAATCTACTAATTACTATTACACTAACTCTATTAATTAAACGTCTAGCTACTAGTTATAATACAACTTATTCACAAATATGCAATATACACAACTGGCATATTTAAATAAAACCTGTGAAACTCATATGCTTTCTGTCCTAAGACAGCCAGAGATATTTTTGATTTTTTGATTTTATGAATAAAAAATAAAATTTACTGAAATTAAACGATCTAATATATTAATTGAAATTAAACAGTCTAATATACTAATTCTATAAATCTAACTAAACTAATATCTGAATTAAACTACTAATAAAAACAGTAAACACACAAGTGACTAACTGACCTGGAAGCGCTCCTAATTTGTCCTACGTGTGATGACTTCGAAGCTGGTCGGAGGTAGTAAACTCGCACCGGTTAATCCAAAAGCTTCTCATAAACGATAGGCTGTGCTGCTCTTTGAGTTGTTTACAGGACAAACAAGACATAAAAAATCATAACAATTATATGATTTATAAATCTCTGCAATAAGGGAAACCTGTTATGCAAAAACCTATATGTAATAATTCAACTCATGAAGAAGAGAAATCTGTCATTCACAAACTGAACTGAGCAATTGCTATGTTTTTTAAATGCTTGGAAGAAATCAGATATGGACTACAGTGATTAAAATTATATCATTTGCACATGATTAAGATAGCTAAAGTAGTCATTAACTAGATACAAATTGATATACACAACATGAAACAAAATATTGATATGATGAGAAGCTAAAGTTGTAACAAAACACCAAATTTTGGCTCAGTCTGTATTAAAACTCCATATCCTTGTTCTCCCATGAATGAGAATATACATTATTACAAAAATGTTAAGTATATATAAGTCTCTCCACAGGGTAAAACCTCCCTGTGGATAATATCAAACTGTTTTACATAATCTGGGAGATATCCCAAAATCAACTAAACTAAGAAACTAAAGTGCAACTAAAATATTTGAAATATCCCCTAACTGCTCATCAAATCCACTGCAAGTCTGAATTTATCTGCAATAGACCAAAAATATCAATTTAGAAAGGTATTTCATCAACAAAACAATAAGAATTTGATTCTACAGACTTAGCTACAGAATCATCTGATTCTGTAGCTAGTCTAAAATAGCATATAGGATCAGAATATAAATCAAATCAAATCTTTTAAAAAAAATCAAATCCAATTTTCTTTCAATAAACATTAAAAACGAATCACTAACGACTCAAATGATTTTATCATTCAAATTAAACAAAATCAAAAGTGTTTTAATCGAAACATGGGTGAGAATACTCTGTTTCATTTTACCATAAAAATCGGGTCAAACAGTAACAAGACTGTTTCATATCAAACAAAATCCGTAGTGAGTCATATCATGTGCGATACGATCTAATCCAACACAACCAGAATCCATTCGTTATAGCTATAATAATGTAGCATAAGATTCATGTTGTTTTAATTAAATACAAAGATGGAAAGACTGTTACAATCGTGGGTAAATATAATAACATCAACCAAAATTCACCATAGATTTCAATCGCTAAGCATTACACAGTCAACAGGCAGGATCAAATGGTGATCACAACCATCATCAGATCGACATAAGTGATAATCGTAAACTGGGCAACAATCAAAACAAATCTTGAGTGAGTTAAATATAGAAACAAATCGTGATCCTGGGTATAGTCACTGTCGTTCCTCAAATCAACTTGTAACTGAATATTCATTACAAATCCAACCGATAACAGGGTCGTTCTAACAGCAAACCAAAACAAATTAACTGGTTGGGTTTCACATAACCGTTACGAATTGAATCCATTCACGATTTGGGTGAATTTGTACAGAATTAAAAAAAACAATCCAAACTGTATTCGAATTGGTCGAAATCCATATGGACATAAAACCGTAACAGTTAACCATATCACAATTGTCACCAAACATAGAATATACATTATAATGAAATCCAAATGAAATGTGATTGTGTTCAGAATCAAAATATGAGAAACAACTTGTGTCTATCAAACGACTTCAATCGACAACAGAGCATTCATTTTGGCTAAATCAAACAATTCAAATCCATACCAAATCAATCAAATCGATTAAAATCTAATCGAAACTAAACTGGCAAACGAAATTCCATTTATCAAAACAAAACTATGTACATAATGCATATACTGTGATAGAGTAAATCCACGTTGTAGACAAAACTATTCAAAGAATTCAAATTCGTTATATAAACAAATGATAGAACATACCAGTAAGGCTGCTATCATGCCAACTTTGAATTTACGACTGTTGTAGCTGATTCAACATTTTTAAACAAAATTGAGCCTGTCGTCCTCTGTTTTTTATCACTGGCTTGCAACTCATCCTTTTGAAGGGTAAGTTGTGTAACCTGGTCCTCCAAAGATTTAACCTTTGACTGTAGCATCAGCACATCAAGATAATACCTCTCTAACCACGAGCTACATTGATCACAGGATGGCACTGTAAGTTGAGGCAGAGCAGGAGAGGGTTTTGATGAATATCTGGGGGTTTCATAGGGCAGCTTAATGCCTGGGTAGTTAGGGTCATTTTTCAAGCAAGGTGGTAGGTTTGACACAAAGTCATACGAGGGTTTGGCACACAGACCTTCCAAATAGGGATATTCACTAACCAGGAAACACTCCACTTCTGAGTCAGAGTCTTCACTTAATCCGATAGGGTCAGGATTGACAGGAGGTTTCAGCTTGTTCCTCACCATCCGAGAAATTAGATGGCCATTATTTTTTCCTTTGGAGTTTGTAGTGGGTTTGGCTTTGGGTTTATTGCCCACAGGTAGGTCGATAGGTGAGTCGGGTAAGGGTTTAGGTAGCAGAACACCGTAGGGTACCGGGGGTATAGCTTTGTTCTCGGTCACCACAGGTTTGTCAACTAGTGTAGGATTCGAATCCTCAAAACCATTGCGAGCAAGGAAATCATTCCTACAGTCTCTGTGTAACCCCAAATGATAAACAAAAATCATTTTAACCAGCCCATAGTGAAAAAGGCTACTATCAACCTAGTTCCTTTTGTATTTCTTAGACATATTAAACAAGCTTCTATGAAAGTAATAAGGCATATTAAGCTCAAAGCCCATGAAAACCATAAGCAAACGAAGGTGGTGTTAGAAAAAAAAACCACACCGACCTTCGCAGGTGATAAATTGTTTCATTATCATCAACAACTCATGCCAACGCTGCTTCAGCATGGTCAAAGGTAAAACTTTGTCAAAAGAGCCAACCTTATGCGACCAGAAGAGCAGAGTCCATGGGACCTCTTCCACTTTGCAATTCTTGGACCATTGTTGTCCAGTGGCAGGCAAACCCGTAGCTAAACTGAGAAATTGCTCGTCAATTTGCAATTGAACATCCCCGACTTTGGCCTGACAACCATCAAATTTTTGTATGAATGGGAGCCATCCAACTTCCTCAAGGTCACTGCGGGCACTGTCGAACATAAATAGAGCCTGGCTACCATTGGGTTCATCCCTCACGACTGGAGCCATGGTGTGAGCACATGGTAAGGGTTCGGTTCGAAAACACCAGCACACAGGAGCAGAGTCATTCGGTCTAACCACTATGAACGATCAAAGAAGAAGCATTAATGTGCACATGCGAGGGTGATGGAATCACTTACCGCCACGCAAAATAGTAATGGCAAAGTACAACTGACGAATTAACCCACTGTTGAAACAAGCATAGCATAGTTCAAACCACACCATTCAGCCAACCCAAAAATCAAACGATGAATGATATGCCATCGCGCCATTAACCATAGATTTTCAAACCATTGTCATTCAATGTAGAAATTAAACCCAAATGTTTAACCAATGTGCCATTGTACAATCAAACATTTTAATCAAAGGTTTTTAAACATTGTGACAATCGATTTCATAAAATCGACAAGCCAAGAGCTATAACAATTTTAACATAAGGATCACATCATATAAAAACAAAAATAAACCATGACCCCTATGTAATTCAATGACTAGGCAAGTCATATAAAGTGCGAATCCAAAGGCTCAATGCTTTAAAAACTCAATAAAATCAAGTTATGCAACCAATATAAGAATGTCCAAATAGGCATAGTTCGAAAATCCTTTCAGCCACATAACGATAAACCAAAGGTAAGTGCCACTCAGAATATCAATAAAAAATCATGACAGTTCAAATAACGATAGAGGAGTTTTCACGCTTACAGTTGTGAAAACTAAATGGAGACCAATTTACAAGTGTCTCAAGAAATGAATATATCATCTATTTGCAAAATGCGACGACAATTTGAAGTTCAGAAGACATAGGTGTAGGCAGCTTATAGGGCAAATATAAAAAAATGAATTGGCTTCCAACAAGCACCTCAGACGACATCGGGTAACTGTCATGGTCTGGCTTAAAATTCCATTCTCAATTTTACAACTTTGTGTATGATTCTAGTTAATCTCCGTAAGACAACAGTCATAGTTAAGACAATGAAACTCCATCAGTCCTAGTTTCCTACAGGCAAGACCGTTGGTAAACTGGTCTATTTTGGACAAGGGATGACATTGTTTCGGTTTCCTTTTAGGCGGCCGAACAGATGGCATTCCAGGAACAATTGTATCTTTGCCAATTATTATAGCAGGAACTTCCCTCTTTATACTTAAAAATAAAAATCAGGACAAGACAAAATATTACATGATTGATCTCAATATCTCTTCTATCTCTTCTATCTCTTCTTGTGATTTTCTTATTTATTGTTATCATATTTGTAGTTTTCTCATAGTTGTTTGTATGATAAATAAGGTGAATTCAAAGACCATTAAAACCTTTCATTGAGATGTTGATGTAAATTGAGATTTCAATGTAAATGTAAGACCATGTCTCTCTAAAAATTTTGAAGTGATAAAGACCATGTAAATGTCCTAGGTTCAAATTCAAGTGTGTGTAGAGCCCCTTGTTTATGTCTCTCTTACTTTGTAATATTTATAGTGGATTTATTCATTCTTCCATTTGTTCAAGTGATTCTTTCTTTCTATGTATTCTAACCCATCGTCACACTAATTTTCTTAGTTCTTTATTTTTTCTTCACGCGAAAAGAACAATTTCATTGTTATTATATTAGAATCAAATGAATTTTTTTGTTACATATGGATCTAGAAAGTGATGATCAAAAAATATTTGTAGTCTTTCCTTCCTTCCATATTTTACATTGTAGTAAATTTATAAAAAGTCATCTAGTGTCATATATAAAATTATTTAAAAAATGGACATATGTAAAGATCCAAGCTAGAAAATGTAAAAATTGTATGTACATACAACAATTTCATCAACAATTTCTTCATAAAAGAGTCAGGCATAATTTCCTTTAAGTGCCTTTTTGGAGAGGCTTTCTGCTACTTTGTTCAATTGTCTATATGCATGCATAAATTTGATAGATTCAAATGTATTATTTAAGATTATGATCTTGTCTATTACATTGTTGAACTTTTGATGTATGTGGATAAATTTGATAGATTCAAATATATTACTTAAGCTCTGATCTTGTCTTTCCAGTTGTTGAAATATATCAAGTTCAAGTTGGATTTGGAATTTATCTAGTCGATAGTGACCTTGGAATCTCCTGCAACCATCAATTTTTTATGGAAAAGTAGGAAATGAGTAATAATAATCCTGATAGGCCCACGATAATTTTATCAGTCCACAATGAAATATGTTGAATTTTATCAATCCCCATAGGCCCAAGAACAGTCCACGATGAAATATGTTGAATTTTACCATGTTCTTTTTAACAGTCTACAATGAACATAAAGTGAAGCATTTAAATTAATACATATTAGGATAGGCTAAAGAGTTTAGCTTTATGTTGAATTTTATCAGTCCACAATGAAATATGTTGAACTTTATAATGTGTTTTTGAAAAGTCCACAGTGAACATAAAATAAAGCATTTAAATTAATACATAGTAGGATAGGCGCAAGAGTTCAGCTTTATGTTGAATTTTATCAGTCCACAATGAAATATGTTGAATTTTATTAGTCCCCATAGGCCCAAGAACAATCCACAATGAAATATGTTCAATTTTATCTGTGTTTTTGAACAGTCCGCAGTTAACATAAAATGAATCATTTAAATTAATACATAGTAGGATAGGCCCAAGAGTTCATCTTTATGTTGAATTTTCTCAGTCCATAATGAAATATCTTGAATTTTATCAGTCACCATAGGCCCAAGAATAGAACACAATGAAACATGTTGAATTTTATCATGTGTTTTTGAACAGTCCACAGTGAACATAAAATGAAGCATTTAAATTAATACATAGTATAAAAGTGTTTAAGGGTCTGATGCTTAATTTAATGCATTGTAAAAAGGAGAATATACAAAACATTAGTTCAAAACTAGCAACTTTGCCACTTTTTTTTCCATCAACTTAGTTCAGACACCTTTGAGCATTGGTCAGACCACCACAATGAATCAATCCAAGTCTTTAACCAAAACAAAACAAAGCTATTCTTACATTAGTAATGGTGTTTAAAAGATTAACAACAAAACAATTTTATTTCAACATTGACATAGTAAAGATAGAGACTCTTATCATTTTAATTTCATAGATATCTCTATTGGTGAAATGGAAATGCCACAATCCTACCATTTATGGAACATAGATAGTGGTGCAATGAAGAAACGAAGAAAAAACAAAATTAATGTCCTATAAAGACAGAATCTAGAATATGAAAACCATATTTATGTTATATAGATAGCTTAAAGAATAAAATCAATATTACTAAAATAAGAACAAAGCCTTATAAGCTTCATAGTGAAACTCTCATTGAACAAATCATATAAAACAATATAAAACACTATCATAAAACATAAATTAACATTATCATATTTAACAATATAAGAGAAATCAAATATGAGACAATAAATTGATATTTTGAATTCCAAAAATATCAATTATATATATATTATAATCAAAGTCTGAATAGTTACACTGTCAAATACATAGGTTCCACATGCATTTTAGGATGATAACAAAAATTAAGACATTTAACTCCAAAATTTTAGACTCTAAGCCATCTCTTTAAGATAGATCACTTCATACCGGCAAAAAAAAAAAAAAAATCAAAAATCAAAAATTTACTTCAAACATGTGAAATAAAACAGAATTCAAAAATTGTGATTAAAACAAAAGTTAAATACATACCAAAAGAGTTAAGTCTCATCCTCCAACATACTCTTTCCCACCAAATATAATGTAAACATATTTTCCACCAAATATAATTTAGACATCTGTAACAATAAAAAACAATAATAAAAAAAACAACACATATTAGCATATATACTTTAACTAAACATTAAATAAAAAATAAAAAATAATAACATACCCAACCGCACTTAAACATATTTAAGATAGTTACTCTCCACATCAAGCATACATGATTTATATAATTTGTAAAATCTTATCTAAAATCTTTAAAAAAATTAAAGAGAAAAATTGTGTTCTTGGTAAAACAAAATTTGAGTTCAGAGTTAGAGTTAGATAATAATCTGAAAATAAATATAGAACTATGTATGAAAAAATTTAAAAGATCTCCATATTAAGTCATTCTTCCAATGAAATACTTATCTCCTTGTGGATAAAGTCCCAAATACATCAGGTGAAATTATCATCCCACGTGATGATATTTGATCTTATTTACTCAACAATAAAATACTAATCTCTTCAGTAGTAAAATGTTTCTCTCCTCTTCTGCAGTAGTCATATAATCAAATTCCATAATTCCCTTTCAAATTAAAGGACTCATAAATCTCCATATTAAGTCATTCTTCCAAAAAATTATTTATATCTATGAAAGTTCACAAATATACATTTTAAAAATCATTCTTCTAAAAAATACTTATCTCTTCTTTCTGTGGGGGAATAGATGTTCTCAAAAATATTTCATGTACATGAAGAAAACACAAATATGCACATGTATATTAAGTCATTCTTCAAAAACCATTTAAATATTTAATCTTTGGGATGTATTCATATTACATATAATCAAATTCTCTTTGAAATTATGTACGAGCTAGCTCATATATACAATGTGTGTGAGCTAGCTCACATATACATATGCATAGCTTATTTGTAATTCTACTTGAATGTTGGTTTTTGTGGTTAGTAACCAATTTAATTAAGAGTTTGACAATACCCTAGAAAGAAGGAATTCACTTCGTTGTATGTAGAAAACACAAATTTCCATACTGCGCCATTCTTGGACAAGAAAGAAAGGACTGCAATCGAAGAAAATTTAGAAACTTTGCCTTTTCTAATGTGGGATAGATTATTTTCTCAAATAATCAAATGTTCAAATTCAAAATTAGGTCTTCATCATGATCTAAAATTAGATGAGTTTGAATGTACACCATTTAAGAAAACTATAAGCTTATATAGGGGTTCTATATATTTCAAAATAATTGATCAAAGCATTGAATATGAACTTAGATTAACTAAAAATTTGAGAAAACAAAAATTTGATAAAAGTCAAAAACATACATTTATGAATAATCCTGAATGGATGCATCCTTCCCAAATATGGGTGCTTCCTCCACTTTCTCATCAATCCCAATCTCCCTCCCAAACACACTCTCAGGTACTCTCTTCTCCACATTACCCTATATAACACATATCAAATTTGAAAATTTGATAAATTAAATTTAAATGATTATAACACATTAAATTTAAATGATTTTAACACATTAAATGATACATGTGAACTCCCACCCTCTTAAAACTCTCCCATTGGGAATTGAGACAAGCCTTTCCAAATAGTAGGATATGGAATAGGGATATTTGAACAACAAAACTAAGAACTAAATATAATATTCAATGTGTTAACATTTATACAACATTATGAATGTTGTTGATCTCTTATTCAAAATATTGGAGGTTGAACAACTAAAGTGCTCATCTGTGGATATTAGAAAACACATACTTAATTCAACCCATCCAAATTTAAACTTGTGGCATCAAGTCCCCTATTTACTGAAGATTCATTTAGCATATCTCCAAACTACAATTAATCACAATAACAACTCGATTATTTCTATAGATACAATGATATTGAAATATAGAATTAGAAGTAAACTATCCTAAAATGCGTAAAAAATTTACTAACTAGAACACATACCAATATGTTCTTAGGTCATCATTCTAAATGACCTTCTTTCAACCATCATGGAAAAATGTTGCATACTCCTTAACATCTTCTACTGACATGGTATCTAACTCCGCATCTATTTTATAAACAAATATGGTCCGAGAATTGTCTTCCGCTCACTAACAGTTCATGCCAACATCAACACCATAAAAAATAGCTTTCAAATTTTCCCCGATTTCATTCCTAGCCTCTTTGCCAACCTTTCATGTAGCTCGCAACTCTAAATGTGAAGAAAATTTTCTTTTTGGACGAGGTACTAAAGGTTGTGGAGGCCTCGGCAGTATCGCATTTTGACATGCCCATTTGCTATCATATGTTCATCCTTTACCAGTCCCATAATAATCAGACCGTAGACTAGTATAATGAGGGTGCATGTGCATGAAAAACTCTGCATAAAATTTTCTTGTAAAATAGTGTGGAACCTCATCGTTCCACAATAATTTCCCATATGACGCCAAAACTATGTTATACAGATGTCCTGCAATGTTGAGGTGGTTAAAATACTGTGCCTTCAACATCTTCTGCTTTGGTCCATATTTCAAATTGAACATCAAAATTGTGTCTTATTTTGAAATTTTATTTTTTATTACCTCCCATTTATCAGGGCCCATCACCTCTAAATCTCCTTGCCTCATTAGATCGAGAAAATTGTTTGTGGTTGGCCCTATCTTTTGATATGCATCCCTGAAGTTTTTCAATGAATGAAAAATAAAATGGAAGCTTTGTTTAATCTCCTAAGGGAGTTCCAAGACCACCAAATCATTTTCCAACCTCCTTTTAACACCTGAGAAATTCTCAAGGGTCATTTCTTCAGTAATCCCTTCCCAAGGAAGTTAATCACCAACATCTGAAGGATAGGTGGACGTAGACATGTAATCTTATGTTTCTTGATAACGCAGCCTCCTAAATCCACCTTCACCCTCTGCACCAATATTAGAATCTTCGTGAAAACCAATCTCTCTTTAATTTTCGTTCATTTATCTAAACTCATTGTCTTCAAACACATTTGAAAGTAATTACAACATTTAACTTGACATAAATTTAAATACACAAAAATACAACAAAAATAAAATAAAAGAATCAAAGAAAATTACGAGAAATATTCTCTTGTCATGAAGTATTCCCTACATTCTCAGGTGTAGGAATATCAATGTACAATTTATCTAAGAAGGATTCATCCATAGAACTTGCTTGAGCACATTCTGTAGCTAATCTATTCATGGACTCATTTTAAAATCTTCTCTGATGAGATTGTTATTGGTCACTCAGAGTCTTTGTCGAAGAACGAGTTCCTCTTCTTCATTTTTGGGAGATCTTAGAGCGTTTGCGACGAATGTTTGGAGAATCTCGTATTGATATCTCTCCTCAATATCTATCCTTTGAAAATTCATGAAAAGTTAAGTACAAGACAAGTACGAGTTAATATCTCCTACATTGACCAACAAAAATTAAGAAGAAAGAAAAAAAAAAAAAGGCAAAATTAAATTTATATGGGAAATCATATTTCATGCATCCAACAGGTATGGAGAAGAGTCCATGAAAATCAACGACTAAATTTACACCATGTTTGGTTGGATGGAAGAAATATGCCATCTACAAAGCAATGGCACTAAGTATCAACAGGTCTACATTGCACTTGG
>SNQJ01S0025287.1:0-14423 GCA_010110895.2 Picea sitchensis
TTATGAGTTGTTGTGTTATGCTTGGTTGATGCACATCTTTGAGAGTTGTCTTGGTGATTGATCTTGGTGAGTAGATATGATTTGGTTGATAAGATTAATGAGACAGGTTGTTGTGATAGTTTGTTTGGTACAGGTTTGTGCATGGTTGATGCACTTGTTTATGGTATAGGTTGAGGTACAGGTTGATGCATGTTTGATGCATGGTTTAGGTTGATTGATACATGTTTACAGTAGTATATCTCTCAATTATAGTGTGACAGTGGTTTCATCATTCTACTTATATGTTAGGGCGGTTGTATGTGGCAAGGACATGTGGTTGTATCCACCTTCCAATTGTAGATGGAGAACATAGGGGGTTGTAGCCTCTTTCTGGTTGTAGCTAGAGAATTTGGGAGTTGGAGATTCCCTTAGGTTGTAGGCTGAGAAACTAGGGGGTTGGAGCCTCCTTCCAGTTGCAGTTGGAAAACAAAGGAAGTTGGTGCTTCCAATG
The DNA here is from genome assembly GCA_010110895.2 of Picea sitchensis. Classification (NCBI taxonomy): domain Eukaryota; kingdom Viridiplantae; phylum Streptophyta; class Pinopsida; order Pinales; family Pinaceae; genus Picea; species Picea sitchensis. Next base: position 491 of record SNQJ01S0025287.1, read on the forward strand.
AATGTAACTCTTAATGACATATAAGAAAAAGAATTCTGTGGTTTTCTCCCACATTGGGTTGCCACGTAAAACACTAGTGTACTGTGTATGTGTGTGATTTCTCACTTGTTCATTGTTTATTTACTCTGCAAATATTGGATGATAATGATACATTGATATAACACTTGCATTTTATGGTTAAAAAGGATTAAATTTCTCTATTACTGATTCACCCCCCCCCTCCTCTCAGTAATCCAACAATTGATTTTAGAGCAGGTTCCTTTAGGAAACAGTTTAACCAATGGAAGGAGATCATGGATTATTCTGAGAATATGAAGGATCAGATCCTGTCACTGAGAGGGGGGGGGGGTGAATCAGTGACACAGTAATTTTATCAATTTTCTTTTATTTATGCAAACAAAATTTTGACACAATATTTTATCGTAGAACCCAAATGGGAAAAACCACAAATTCGTTTCTATTAACTGCAAAATTTGTTTTACATGTTACATAGAAGGAAGATATTCTTCCTTTTCGATCAAAACCAACTGATCAAGATGCACCCACACCCTTATTTACCAACACGAACTAGTAGGAGGCTACAACCCCCTGTTTAGTCAACTACAACTGACAAGGAAGCACCAACTCCCTCTGCAGGCACCAACCTGCCCTTGCACCACCCAACCACCCTTAATTTTCTGAATCTGGACAAACTTTTGTTTCAAGTCTTTTACTGCATCTCTCTCTGCTTCTCTGATTTAATATATTCTCTGATTCAAAATGCAGAGACACACTTCCTCGTTTATATATTCTTCAAAACGGTATGAGAGTGACACACTGTGTCCCTTGGTTTTGAACCATCGTACCTTTATGTTTAACTTAACCATAATCATTGATTATTATTTTTACTGTGAACGCTTTTCATAAATTGATCACATATGGATCAATTTCATCCTTTAAAATTGATCTCGAACCTCTATTATTTTCACAGGAACCGAATTCAACGAAGACGCTTCCTTCAAACCATTACATGTGACCAAGTGTTACAAAACCACGTGCTTATCAATTACAATGACATATTATATTTTATTTAAATCCCTTATATCACATGACCAACGGCAGTGACCAAACACTAGGCTTAAAGATCGCTTGGGTGCTTATCAATTCAATGGTCACGATTCAATCTTCTGATGAGATGGATGACTAACAGAACATAGCCCTTCAGAACTTCAGGTTCTCAAATTTTCAAACCTTCGAATCAGATCGGACAATTTATTTCATGGAAACAAATCAATGGTCAGATTTGATCCTTACACTCATCCTTTCATTGTTCAATCTGACGGCTAGGAATTAATCAAACATTGATATGGACGACTATCGGAACTTCGCCCTTCAGGACTTCGGAATTTCAATTTTTCAAACCCACACTATCCTACCACTGTACTATGATCAACGGTTGAGAATACACCCAAAGTGATCTTTCAGATCAGATGACACTTGTCCTTGCTAACGTGGTGTTCCATACATCCTTTGCTAACGTGGTCTACCACACGTCCTTTGTGGACATGGTCCTCCATATGTCCTTGTCGACGTGGTCTGCCACATGTCCTTGCGGACGAGGTCTGCTAACGTAATCTGCCATATGTATTTGTTGACATGGTCTACCATCGTGGTTTATCACATGTCCTCTTGAATCAGACGGCTTAGGTTGACTTTAGATGATCCGATGGTCAATAATTTATTTCGGCTCTCTGGGTCTCTGGGATTCGAGAATTTCACATCTCAAACTTTCTGGAGTGTAACCTCCTTACCTATTTAGATCCGAGGTGAAAGTTGTTTGTTCGATCAGGATCTTGGATCAATGACTCGATATGTCTACGATTCTTCTCTTCTATCTTATCATGTCCTTCCACTTAGAATGATCCAATGGATGATGATTAAAATTCACATAAATGAGATCCCATATATTACCTCTCTTATCCTATGCTTCCACTAAAAAATGATTCGACGACTGACGGGAATTCGGGTTTGATCCGACGGCTCACTGGTATTCAGATAATCAAAATCTCAACCTTTTAGCCCCACTTATCCTATCCTTCCACTTAAAGTGATCCTACAGTTGTGAAGATTCTCGAAGAAGATCAACGATCAAGGATGGTATTGGAACCACAACTTGTGACTGATTTAACTCATTACCAAAACTCCGCAATTTGAAGTTCTGCATTGTTGTTGAGTCAACCACAATCATCGATATTCAAAGCTATAAGATCAGACAGTCATGAATAATTTTGGGATTGGAACTAGCGCGATATTTAATTCTCCTTTTGATCTTTGCAATCTATCTCTGTTGTTGATCTAGGGATTGTGCATCTGACGGTCACAACTCAATCCAACTTCATTTGATCGCTTTTTGGATCAACCACAGTCTTTGATATCCGAGTCTATGAGATCTGACGATCTATACCAATTGTGGGATAGTAACTAGCGAGTCAATTAATTCTCCTTGTTGGCACAGGGGCAGACCCAGGGTTCAACGCTACAATAGCACACCAACAAAGCCCTAACTACCAACCCTTTCGGAAACACCTGCAAAGTAGATGAAGTCTCACCCGAGGTAGAGGCAGGGGTGGTTGCAAGACCTGAGGTGTCTGCAACCTTAGCTGGGACAAATATATGTGATTACAATACTTAATAAATCACTTAGCACTGTCATTTCCTTAATATACAATCAATAATCACTTTACAGATAAAACAGGGCTTCACAACATTCACATTGATATAACGTACTCAAGCACTTAGCATCAATAGATAGGTCATATCTAGCATATCAAGCACTCAACACATTCATATGGATCAGATCTAATATCCTCACATGTCATTAGCACTAAGCATAAGTAGATCTATTTGAATACATCAAAGCACTTAGCAAAGAAGACATAAACATATTAAGACCAGCACAAAGCAAGACAACAAAGTGTTTACATGGTTCACCCCCACCCTGGAGCTACATCCACCAACTCTTCTTCTTTATTGTCTTCATTCAATTTGTTACAAGCACAAATCCATCAAAACCCTTACTCCGCACAGGACAGGAGATCTGTGCAGCTCGCTAGATCCTTCTTCCTTGCGTTACAACACTCAACCTTTCACAATCTGTTACAACCACTTGCAATTAGCTTTGCAAGTCTCTTACAGTCATGCACAATGTGCTTACAGACTCTACTTGCACTTAGCATACATTCACATCGCATATATGCACTATTCAACTTCTCTCCTTTCTATCTAGCCTAGGCATCTATTTATATATTACAAAATAGGCCTAAACATGGGTAAAACCCATGGGCCAACATCCCATTCTCGTTACATATTCCCAAAAACCCCAAAAGGATACAAAAGTGGGTCAATATCCCATGATCTTTGCTTCGTCTTGTGCTCCTCCTTCGACAAGTTGTTGAAGTCCCAAAATAGGTCAATATGACCAAGAATCTCCCAAAACTTGGTCAAGGGCTAGCACTCCCCCAACACTCACCTGTGATTCATCCCGAGTCACTCTGATCTGACTAGTTCTAACTCAAAGGCCTTGAGCTTGGCTTGAGATGCTTCAACCTGCTATTGTACGACGACCTCTTGCTTGGTGAACTCTTGGATCACTGCATCATTCACGGGCCCTTCTAGGCACTGTTCTATTATGATGACAACCTGTTCTAGCTCTGCTCCTCGGCTTTCAAACTTTATGAATAATTGGCATGCCTTATCTTGTATTGGTTGAAGTCATTGAGTAACTTCCATCACTCTTCTTTGAATCGTATGGATCTGATGTTGAGCGGTGCGTTTCTCCTGAGACCTCTTCATTTTTTCCATGGCCGACAAGGCCTTCAGTTGCGCCTGTAGTGTGTTTGTGTGCTGCTTTGCTTCCTTGAGCTGCAACTCTAATGCATGTAACTCTGGATTCTCGGTGAGGTTCTCATATGTTTGGGCGATGTGGTTACTCAGTTTCTTGCACTCTAAGGCAAGATATTTTAGTCTGTCAATTGTGCTGTGGGCAATTGCTTCCATTTTGTCTCTTACATCTTGAGGGGCCTTAGGCACAGTGTGGATTTCCAAGTCTGTTATGCGCTGCTGGAGCTGATGGATTGCTTCTTCAAGTTGTGCCAACTATTCTGGAACTCACTCTTCAGTCTTTACTTCTACGACTGTTACAGAGTGAAGTGCTCTGTGAACCATTTCATTTACTTCGAGTTTCTCTGCGATCAACTATTCTTTTCTTTGCCTCAGTTGTGATTTTTCTTCATCCCACTTCTCTTGCATAGAAATATTTTCCCGTTCTGCAGTACTGCGTTGTTCTACAAGGTCTCCCTGTGCATGTGTCAAAGCTTGGGTAGATTGTGTTGTTTCTTCCTAAGCTCGTCGAAGGAGAGTTTTGACTGTATCAGTGATGCAGTGGAGTTGAACTGGCTCATCTTCTAGTTCTGGTGTTCCTGCTGACAGAGGCATAGTGGAGACTACGTGGATGGATTGTAGTGCCTGATGCACTCCTTGGAGCTCGTCCTTAATCTGATGGAACACCTCCTCCTTCTTATCTTCTTGCTTCTCTGCTATCTCCAATGAAGCATCATTCAGAGCTACTATGATGAAATTGAATTCGTCAGAGGTGAGGATGGTCTGCATTTTGGTCATATATGCTTTCAATTTCTTCCTAGAAGAAGGTTTCGGAGGGGAAACCTTCTTTTTCTTCGAGGGGTCCTCCCCATCTCTAGGCGGTGTAACCTCGCCTTTCTTATGTTCAACTTGTGCATCATCTATCTCTCTGCCATATCCTCCTTGCTCTTCTGATATGGAAGTAATCTTCATGGATGCGTTGTCTAAATCATGGACCTCTTCAGTCTTCTTTATCTTGCTAGGTCCAGGTGTATCCGACAGAGTTTCTAGATTGTCTAAATTAGATATCTCCGTAGGGTCTACTGGAATGAGGAGGTACGTCGACCAATCCTTGGTGATTTCTTCTAAGTCCTCCTCCATCATCTTATAGTAATATTGAAGTTTCTACTTGTGCTCTTCAGTGTGCATTGCAATATAAATGAAATGGCAGTCTACGTTGAATTTCATTAAAGGCTGAAACCTATGGAGCATATTTGGCATGATGCGAGGCTTGGACTGGATAACTAACTTCAGTTGATTGTAATATGTGTGGATTAAGGAATTTGACTTCCATTGCTTGTTCATGTCACTGGAATACCACAGTGTACTGAAATTCACGGCCAAAGGTTCAAAGGGCTCAATGTCCGGGAAGGTCGCACCTTCCGACATCTCCCATGCGATGAAAGCAATCAGGATTAGAAGCCAACTGAAGTGGAACTCATATCCTTGATATTTCTCTTCCCTACAGTCCAGTTCAAACTGGTTTACAAGGTACTTCGCCCAATTCATTTGTAGGCCCTTCACACACTTCCTTGGGAGGTCGACTACAAAACCAATGACTTGGGTGGATCGGTTCTTGCGGACTAACTTTCCTGTGATCAATTGATAGGCTAGGCATATTGCACTGCTTTGTATAGAAGCTACCTTGTATCCTCACGTGCCTTTCTCGACATTGTCGTAGGTGTCTTTTATCCTTTGGGATAAAGCACAATCCATGGTTTTTCTAGGATAAAAACCCTGTGGGTCAGGGCCTTGCATACTCAACCTTGTGATCCGATTAACTATTGTTTTTTCCATTATGGCACGGTCCAATGGTATGGTGTCGAGATATTAATGCTTTTTGACCTGTTCGGAGTGGAAATCGAATGGATATATTGGTCCCAACAGCTATATTTCCTCGCCATGGTGAAGTGCCATGTGTCGTTGTTCTGATATCCCGATGAAGCTCCAATTCTGCAAATTTTCTATCTGTGAAGTTCCCTCTAGAACCTTCTACAACTTAGCTCTCTTCTTACTTTTCTTTCTATCCTTCTTTCCAGTGATCTTTGTCTCGGTAGTTCTTTTTCCATTTTGATTCTTATCTTTTGTGGTCTCAGTCACTTCGTGCAGTTAAGATTCTTTCCTAGGGTTCTAGGGTAATACTTCTTCTTTTTCTGGAATAGGTACTTCAATCTTCTGTGAGTCTTCTAATGTTCTTGTAGCTTCGACATATGGGTCTCTAGTGTTAAGTAGCTTCGACCTATTCTCCTGTTCTTCAATCAAGTATGCAATCCTTCTAGTCATGAAATATTTTAATTATTACTTCTTCTGCTCCAAAAATTCTTCTTCTTCCTTTTGTCTGGCTTGATCTCTGTCAATCCAAGGTTTTCCTATTAACATGGTAAACGGGGCGTTGTCTTCAACAAATTTAATAATCTCAAAATCTTCCTTCGTCGAAGTTCCATTGACAGTCATAGGTATAGGGGTGAGCCTTCCACACAGTTTTACCAGTTTTCCTCTGAATAACCCTATTCCTCCTAATGAGGGAGTCATAGTAGGAATCCCTATAGCTTCCCAAGTTCTCTCGGTCATGACATTCACCTGCGTTTCCTCATCTAAAACATAGTCAATGTCAAAGTCTCCTATTCTTGCTTCGATGCATTCTTTTTCTTTGAAGATCTCTGATAATCTAAAATTTCGGTGATCATTCAAGGTTTATTTCATCTGTAGCAATACCTTCTCTGATTCTTTTTTGGGTTCTGCTATAGTCTTATTTTCTGGATCTGCCTTAGGGTTTTCTTGTCTTATATTCATACTTTCAATATTAGCAATCATTCTAGGGAAATCCAACACTTCATGGTTCATAGATTTTCAACAAAGACAACCAGGCCTTCTCCCAGGGCATGCCTTAGCAAGATGTCCCAGTTTTCTGCAGCTGTAACATAGGGTTAATCCTCTCTTTTGTTTAAATGATCCCCAACTTATCCTGTACTGTGTGCTAGGATCATAGGAGCTAACATGAAATAAATTATTTCTGGGATCCTGCATCCATTTGTTAGTCCAAACATTATTTCTATGCATAGGTATAACATATCTTTCACTATTCTTATTAGATCTATTCATATCAAATCTTCTTTCTTCTATCAATACCCTAGTTTTCAAACTAGGACAGACTCTATTAAACATACCTAGATCCATACTCTAGAAACAAAAATTTCCACTTATCTTACCTCTACAGAGCACAAAGTTTCCAAATCTAAAACTTTTAACTATTCTTACCTTTATCAGAGCACAAAGCTTGCAGATCTTACCTCTTTTAAATAGAAATTCTCACTTTTTCCTTTCTTAGGGCACAAATCTTCCAGATCTTACCTCTTTTCTTCGAATCCGATCTCCTTTCTTCAGATCGGGCTTCTTTCTTTACCACAGAGATTTATAAATCAAGTAGGACACTATGCACTAGGGCACAGATCTACGCACAAAGATTTCACAATCCCAGGTCGAATATTTGCACAAAGCTTCTTCTTTCTCAGTTCCTAATAATCACAATTTCAGGTCCCGACAACGTAACCATTTGTTGGCACAGGGGCAAACCCAGGGTTCAACGCTACAACAACGCACCAATAAAGCCCTAACTACTGGCCCTTTTGGAAACACCTATGAAGCAGATGAAGTCTCACTTGAGGCAGAGGCAGGGGTGGTTGCAAGACTCAGGTGTCTGCAACCTTAGCTAGGACACAAATATGTGATTACAATACTTAATAAATCACTTAGCACCGTCATTTCCTTAATATACAATCAATAATCACTTCGTTGATAAAATAGGGCTTCACAGAATTCACACTAATATAACATACTCAAGCACTTAGCATCAATAGATAGGTCATATCTAGCATATCAAGTGCTCAACACATTCATATGGATCAGATCTAATATCCTCACATGTCATTAGCACTAAGCATAAGTAGATCTATCTGAATACATCAAAGCACTTAGAAAAGAAGACATAAACATATTAAGACCAGCAAAAAGCAAGACAACACAATGTTTACATGGTTCATCCCCACCCTGGAGCTACGTCCACCAACTCTTCTTATTTATTGTCTTCATTCAATCGGTTACAAGCACAAATCCATCAAAACCCTTACTCCGCACAGGACAGGAGATCTGCGCAGCTCGCTAGATCCTTCTTCCTTGCGTTACAACACTCAGCCTTTCACAATCTGTTACAACCACTTGCACTTAGCTCTACAAGTCTCTTACAGTCATGTACAAATTGCTTACAGACTCTACTTGCACTTAGCATACATTCACATCACATAGATGCACTATTCAACTTCTCTCCTTTCTATATAGCCTAGGCATCTATTTATATATTACAAAATAGGCCTAAACATGGGTAAATCCCATGGGCCAACATCCCATTCCCATTACATATTCCCAAAAACCCAAAAAGGATCCAAAAGTGGGTCGAGATCCCATGATATCCACTTCGTCTTGCGCTCCTCCTTCAACAGACTGTTGAAGTCCCAAAATAGGTCAATATGACCAAGAATCTCCCAAAACTTGGTCAAGGGCCAACACTCTTTCTAATCCTCACAATTCATCCATGCCATTGATGTGGCTTGCATATCTGATGGTCATGATCCTCCAATGATCCTCAAGCCCACGGTCACTCATATGACCGATGTCTGTAGGGTTTATATGATCAACATGGTCAATTTCTTGATCGGACGACTGTTGAGGCTTCTCACTCTGATCGGACGACTGCTTAGACTTCTCACCCTGAGCATACACTTTTCCTTCCAAGCTTTGATATATGCATTTTCTAACCCTCCTAAGATTTTATCCTAGTAACATTGTTGATTCTATCGTGATCAACAATAATCACGATTTGCTTCACCCTATCTTTGCATTTGCTAACCCTCCTAAGATTTTATCATAGGAACATCGTTGATCCTATTGAATATTAGTTTACTTTTCTTCATGAGATTAACCTTGATGCTCTACTTATTATGAATGGTCACATCAATGACAACATATGAATGAAAATATGTCCAACAATCTCCCCCTTTTTCATTGAGGGAAACCCACTAACTTCATACAAAAACTCCCCTTGCGATGCTTCATCTCTCCTCTGAAGTTACTCTCCCCCTTTGACATCAATGGCAAAGGGTTTCTTCTCCTATGATCTATTTTTCTAAATACTTCTGATCAGAGTCTTGACCATTTGTAACGCCTCCTGCAATCACACTTTTCCCGTCATAACTGAATGACTCCTTCTGATGTTGATTGTTGTCTCCCCCTGAATAGGTGCCAACTAATGCATTATTTTCTTGAGAGATTTAGGTTGGAAGAAGGATTACTCCCAATTTTTTCTTGAGATATTCAAATACATCTCTGTTTAAGGGTTTTGTGAAAATATCTGCTACATGTTCTTGTGTTGGAACATATTCCAATTTAATGTTCTTATTTTCAGCCTGATCTCTTAGATAGTGGTACTTTATGGGAATGTGTTTCGATTTTGAGTGTTGGACATGGTTCTTAGAGAGACTTATGGCACTTGTATTATCACAGTGGATAATAGTAGGTTCTTCAAATACTATTTTGATGTCTTGTAGGGTTTGTTTCATCCATTCCACTTGTGTGTAACATTCCACTGTTGCAATATACTCAGCTTTAGTGCTAGACAGAGTAATTCAGGACTATTTCTTGCTTATCCAAGCTACCAGTGATTCTCCCAAAAATAATGCTCCTCCACTTGTACTTTTTTTTCATCTACACTTCCTTCCCAATCAACATCTAAATAGGATTTTAAAGTGAATGTACCAAAAACCAAGATCTATGGTTCCTTTCAAATACCTAAAGATTCTTTTTACAACTTGAACATGTCTCTCTTTTGGTGTTGCTTGGAATCTAGCCACCATCCCAACAACTTGCTTGACATTAGGTCCAAAAGTTGTTACATAGAGCAAACTCCCAATCATTTATCTGTAGTGTTTTGGATCTACTACTTTGGAATCATCATCCTTTCTTAGTTTGAATCCAACTATCATAGGTTTACTAACAGGTTTGCAATCCTCTAACTGGAATCTTTTAAGCATATCTTTAACATACTTAGATTGATGTATAAAAACTCCTCTTCTGGACTGTATTATTTGTAATCCAAGAAATAAATTTAGTTCGCCAAGAAAAGACATTTCAAATTCTTGTTGCATCATCCTAGAAAAGTCCTTACTCATGTTTTCATCATCACTGCCAAATATAATATCGTCAACATATACTTCCACAAGAATCATGTTATTACCATCAATTTTACAGTAAAGATTGATGTCTGTTGATCCCATTTTTAGGCCCTGATTTTGTAAGTAAGAATCTAGCCTTGCATACCATGCTGTAGGTGCTTGTTTTAGCCCATAGAGTGCTTTATTTAGTTTACAAACATAGTCTCCTTTGTTAGTTAATTGAAAATCTTCTAGTTGCTCAATGTATACTTCCTCTTCTAAATTTCCATTGAGAAATGTTGACTTGACATCCATTTGGTATACTTTAAATTTTCTATAGCTGGAGAAAGCTACGAACATCCTAATTGCCTCCAATCTGGCCATAGGTGTGAAGGTTTCTTCATAGTCTACTCCTTCAACCTAATCATACCCTTTACAGACCAATCTAGATTTGTTTCTAATTACTTTCCCATTCTCATTTATTTTGTTTTTATACACCCATTTAGTTCCAATGCTATTTTTGTTTTTTGGTCTTGGAACTAATTCCCAAGTTAGATTTTTATCAATTTGGTCCAATTATTCATTCATAGCTTTGACCCAATTCTCGTCTTTACATGCATATTTGATTGAGCTGGGTTCAATATGTGACAAAAGTGTTATTTATGTTTGATACAGTAGTTGTCTTCTTGTGTGCACTCCATCATTCATATCTTCAATAATCAGTTCTTCAGGATGATTCTTTTGAGTCATTCTTGAGGGTGTCTTTGTGTCTCTTCTTGGGAATTCCTCTCTTATATCTTCTTGAATATATTCTTCATATTCACTCATATGCATATCATCATCTTCCCTTTCTTTATCCTCTTCTACTTCTTCTACTTGTGTGCCAATTGTCTCATCATCATCTTCATCTTCACTCTCAAGTATAGTCTCTTGATTTTTGATCCTTAACATTTTTAGGTCATCCACCTTGACATCAGTACTCTCAACAATCTTATGTGATCTAATATTGTAGCATCTATATGCTTTGTTTTTAGAAGCATATCCAACAAAGATACCTTCATCACATTTGGCATCAAATTTTCCAAGATTCTCATCAAGTCTTTTGATGTAGCACTTACTTCCAAAGACCTTGCAGTATTTTACCAATGGATCTCTTCCAAACCATAGTTCATAAGGAGTCTTATCATTATCAACCCTAAGCCGACCTCTATTCAATATGTATATTGTTGTGCTTACATATTACCTCCAATATCCATCAGACAATTTTTCTTCATTGAGCATAGTCCTTGTGACCTCCTAAATTGTTCTATTCTTTCTCTCAGCAAACCCATTTTGTTGAGTTGTTCTGGCAGCAGAGAATTGTCTTTTTATTCCATGGGTTTCACAGAAGAGATCAAACTCTTTTGAGGTGAACTCACCACCATTGTCTGATCTAAGACATTTGATTTTTTTCTCCTTTTCATTTTCAACAAGGATTTTAAAGGCTTTGAATTTGTTAAGTGCTTCTGATTTTTCTTTGAGAAAACATATCCAACCCATTCTAGTAAAATCATCAATGAAGAACATAAAGTAAGACTCTCCTTGCAAACTCTTTCTCCTTGTAGGTCCATAGAGGTCAGTGTGAACAAGCTCTAAAGGTTTTGAGGTTGTGTATTCTTTTTCTTGAACCTTATTCTAGTTTTCTTCCCTAGTTGATAGTGTCTACACATAGTATTTAAGGGATTTATGATCTTTGGAAAGTTTCTTACTGCACCAAGATTGATGACTTTAACTATATTTTCAAAGTTTATATGCCCCAACCTTCTATGCCATAACCAAATTTCATTTACTAGATTCATATGACATTCCTCATTCAGTTTTGCATCTAGTATATACACATTTTCATGAGTTCTAGGAGGAGTACCAACTAATTTTCCTGTGTCTTCTCTCCTAATCTCACATTTTTTGGAATCAAAGATACAGAAGTGCCCCTGATCACAAGTTTGGCTGACACTTAATAAACTAGGCTTCAGTTTTTCGACAACTAGCACATTTCTAGCTTTGTCTTTTCCCAAACTCACAGTGTCTTTCCCAAGTATGTTACCTGAAGCATTATCACCAAAAACAAATTTACCCTTTTGTTTCTTTAAGTCTAAAAACTTGTCCTTGTTACCTATCATATGTTCTGATCACCCACTATCAACATAACCATAGATTCTTTTTATCTTGAGCTTTTAGGGTAATAAGACATTCCTTTTTTTACTTTTTCTCTCTCCAAAGTTTCTATTTCTCTCTAATGAACTTTGGTTGTCCTGAGACTTCCATTAATCTACAATTAATGGCCTCATGTCCATAGTTATGACATATGAAGCATTGTAGGTCCCCTTCTTGTAGAGGTGAAAAGGAGTTATAGTTTCTTCTTTTAACTCGATTTACTGCTTGGTTATCCTTAAGGATATAGTTCTTAACCTTCAGATTTTTCCTTCTATATGCTCTACAATTTATAGCTTTGTGTCCGAAATTAGAGCATACAAATAAATAACCAAGGAAAATGCGAGGATACTTGTTTTGATAAAACTTCTTTGGCATTATCTTATCTTCCTTCTTGATGGGTGGAAGTGGTCCTCTGGAGTTCTGATCATTTCTTGTCTTCTCTTCATTTTTCTTTTTGAATGTACTGAGGATAATATATGCATAAGATTTTGAATTAACTTGGCTTTCTTCTTGAGAATAAGATAATCATTTTTTATTACCTGAATCCCTTTGTGTGGTAATAATCTTATCTAATATTTTAGAACTATTTTCATATTTTTTTTTAATGAACTTTGCATCCAATTCTTTTCTTAGGTGAACTATTTTTGCCTCCATTCTTTCACAGGTTGTTTGTTTTTCTCTAAGAGACTTTTCCAGATTTTCTTCGATCCTATTTGCTTCTAGGATTTGTTTTTTTAGGTTGCTCATGAGTTTCTCCATCTCCTTTTCTTTCTGTTCATGTTTTTCTTTTTGTTCAACTGCAAAACTTTTCATTTGTCTATCTCTGGTTTTGTATTTTCTTAACTCATCCAAGGCACTAAGAAGTTCTTCTTCCATATTAACTTCTGCTTCATCTTCTGATTCTTTTTTATGTTTAGTTTATTCTATATTCTTAGACTCTTCAATACCTAGAAAAAGGACTTCATCATCATCATATTCATCACTGTCACTTGACTCTGATGAACTTTTGTTTTCTTCTTTTGAGTAGAAATTATTTTTTATTTTGTGAATTTTTTTCTTGTAGTTGGGTTTCTTCTTCTTCTTGTATTGTTTAGTTTTGTTTTCTTCATCCTCAGAGTCTTCCTTTGGATGGGAACACTTAAGCGACCAACCTTTCCACAATTAAAGCATTTGAAAGGGATCTTTCCTTTGTACTTCCCTACTCCTTTCTGAAGTTTCTTTATAAAATTGGCTTCTTCCACATCAGATTCTTCATGATGGCTAGATTGAGGATTTTTCTTCTAACCTTTTGTTTTCTTGAGCACCTTGAAGGTTGCCTCTCCTTGTGGGAGGTTCTCATGGAATAATCTTAACTCATAGGCAGTGAGGATTCCATACAATTCGTTCATGGTGAGTTTATCTAGATTATATCGATATTCAAGAGAGGACACTTTAGGATTGTATAGAATAGGTAGTGTTCTTAGTACTTTTTCAACTAGCTCATTTTCTGACACTTCTACTCCCAATCCTCTGATTTCATTAATAATATTATTGATTCTTTCAAATTATTCTGAGATATTTTCTTCATCCTTCATTTTCAGACCTTCATATTGTACTCTGAGAGTCTAGAACTTGGCCCTCTTTACCTTGGAATCTCCTGC
>SNQJ01S0025287.1:19060-36338 GCA_010110895.2 Picea sitchensis
TTTACTCTCAATATACTGATGTTTGCAAAGCCTCTAGCGAGGGCATTAGGGATTTTAATGATAGGTTCAACCTTCTCCTCAAGAATATCATACCTATTTTCTTAGAAGAAGTTTTCCTTCAACACTACTTGAACTCGTTGGAAGGAGTTTTGCAGTTCACTCTCAAAGATCGGTCACCCTCGACTCTAGAATAAGCACAAGATTTCGCTTGTCAGATTGAGAAGAACCTAGAATTCGAAGACTAAATCCATCAAGTCAATCTCTCATACAATAATGACCCTTGGGAATCTAATCACGAGGATATCACTGAAGCTAAACCCAATTTCCCAGAAATTCTGGAGGTAAAACTCATGCCTCTCAAAAGGAAATGGAGCACAACTTTCTCAAACATCAACAATGTATCAAACGTCTCAGGACAGTGTGAACCATTCGAGGATTTGGGTGCGGCCACTCATAAAAAACCTAACTTTGAAGATTCCTTGTTTGTCTTGAACACACCAATATGGGAAAATCAAGACATGAGTGAAACCAACAAGTCTGAAGAGCCCTCGGTACATAATGGAAACAACTTAGACACTAGTATGTCCTGTATCTTGCAAAAGGTTGAAAGAATTCGTAAAATCGTTCATTTTTTGACAAAGCAAGACCCGAATGACCAATTATCTCTTGAGGGGACTCCAACACTATTACAAACCGGTCACTTTAAGCAAGATGAGAAAACACCCTCTTTATCATTAATAGATGATCTTGGGCCTAGTGATTACAAATCAATGGATCCATACTTGTTTCGAGATGTCCCCAATTTTCCCTTAACAGAAGAAGACACAGATTGGGGTGATTATCCCGANTCATTTTGAATCATCTTGTACTTGAACATTTAAGTGGGGTAAAAGGAGGTTGCCCACTCGAAGAGGCTTATTATCTGAAATTATCTCTTTTTCAAGGCGTTGAGTATTTTTTCTAAGGTTTTTATATGCTATATTGATATTTGGTTCTTAACAGATACCCTTTGTCAAAGGGGAAGATATTATTCATATGAAGGGAGATAGAGTAATCAAAAACTTATAAACACAAAGAAAAATCAAAGGCATGTAGACAGGGGGAGGAGCCCCAAGGAGAGTTCAGTCAGGGGGAGCCGCCTCAAATGGAGATACCCTTTACCATTGATGTCAAAGGGGGAGAGATAGAAACATTGATGAGGAGTATAAGCATGAATGTTATCATGACTAGGTGTTGCCATCAATGTTGGTGTTGCCATCAATGCCAAAGTGGGAGATTGTTAGACAATTGGCTTAGGTTGATAGACATTTGGTATGGATTGTTGGTTGTCATTGATTTCAACCATTGAAGAGTGATATTGTAGATTGATTTCAACCCTTAATGATTGATGTCAACCTGTGGAGAAATTCCGGTAGAGAATTTTGGTAGAACAAAGGTTTGGGTAATGGACCCAATGTTGTTTCAAGTATAATGGTATGAGTTTTAATATATTTTAAGGTAAGACTATTCTATATTTATATTACATGTAATTCCATTTCCAGTGGTATGTGGAACATCACATAACTCCTTGCAGTTAGAGAGTTATGGCCATGAGAAGTTGGAGAACCTAGGTTTGGGTAATGGACCCAAGTTTGTTTTATGGATAATCTTATGGGTTTTGATATATTTGATATATGGCTATGATACAAATTTTAGTTTGTGGGTCATTGTATTTTTGGAGTTACACTCCATGGAAAATAGGGTTTGTGGCTAGTCCTGAAACTAGTCTAAAACATGTGTTTTAGATAAAAACGTCATAACTTCTTCATAACATATCCAAATTCAGTAATACCAAATGTGTTGGTTAGAGTAAAGTATTTAGTATTTTTTGTACAATTTTAAGATCCATACAACAAATATTTCGTGTTGGGCACGCTCTACAAGTTCGCTCTCTAGAATAATTCAGAATTCAAGAAGGTATGGCATTTTTGCTATAACTCCTTTTCTGAGAGGTTCCAAGTACTGACACATGGAGGAATTGTATAAAACACACTTAAGAAAATTGTGTACTATTTTCAAATCTTTATTCATTACAGGTACATAGTTATGATTATTTCAAGTTAGGGTTGTTGACTAATCCAAAACTAGTCATATGAGACTAAAGTAAAGTTTGATGAAAATGATAGTCTCTTGTTGTTAAAGTTAAGGAAGGTTTGCGGGTATGTGATCATATACACCAGGTCTATTACAGAGTTACAAATCATATTTGGATGATGAAATTGATGAGGGATTTTTGTTGAGGTACATGTTGGGTACATGGTTGAGACAAGTATTTGATGAGTTGTCACATACATGAGGTGTATAGTTGATGATGTTAGTACATCTTGATGATTCATAGTTGACGATTAGTTGATACATGATTGGTACATATTTGGCACATGGTTGGAGGCACTTGTTAGTAGTATTGTTGACACATGTTTTATGGATGATGTAGCATACTTGTATTGGTATATTATTTCAAGCACATATTGATCTTGGTGATGATTATGAGTTGTTATGTTATGCTTGGTTGATGCACATATTTGAGAGTTGTCTGGTGATTGATATTAAGATTAGATCTGATTTGGTTGATAAGATTAATGAGACATGTTGTTGTTATAGGTTGTTTGGTAATGGTTTGCACATGGTTGATGCACTTGTTTATGATACAGGTTGATCACTGGTTGAGGTACAAGTTGATGCATGGTTGAGGCATGGTTCAGGTTATTGGTACAAGTTGTTTGGTGCAAGTTGATTGGTACATGTTTACAATAGTATATCTCACAGTGACAGTGTGACAGTGGTTCCATCATTCTACTTACACGTCAGGGCGGTTGGACGAGGCAAGAACAGGTGGTTGTATCCAGAGAACATAGGGGGTTGTAGCCTCTTTCTGGTTGTAGCCAGAGAATTTTGGATTTAGAGATTCCCTCAAGTTGTAGCCTGAGAAAATAGGGGGTTGGAGCCTCCTTCCAGTTGCAACTGGAAAATAAAGGAAGTTGGTGCTTCCAATGAATGTAATTCTTAAAGACATATAAGAAAAATCATTCTGTGGTTTTCTCCCGCTTTGGGTTTCCACGTAAAACACTGGTGTACTTTGTATGTGTGTGATTGCTCATTTTTTCATTGTTTATTTACTATGAAATTATCAGATGATAATGCTACATTGATATAACACTTGCATTTTATGGTGAAAAGGGATTAAATTGCTCTATTACTGATTCACCCCCCCTCTCAGTAATCCAAATTCTAGACATCATGTACATAGCCCATAAATACCATAGGATGGGTTGGAGTTGGTAGTCATCTGACCCAACAATTCATGGATATTGTAAGGTTCCTTGGGATCACAAGTACAGTACAAAATACCAAAATATATGCGAGCACTTTTTGGCCCCATTATACAAGTTCATTTTTTGCACCACTCCCCCATGCATGACTGATAAAGCCATATCGTTCATAAGGAGAATTTGGTATTGGTATCTCATGGAGAAAGGCATGTATATTAGGGTATATGGCACAATAAAACCACCCCATTTGCTTCCCTGATTTGTGCCTGAAATGATAGTACTCCAAGAAGTGGCTTACCATACCATCATACTCAGAGTTGGGGGAATGTTATATCGACTGAAGAAAGCAATCTAGCCCTCGTTTCCACTATATGTTGGAAATTGATTCTTCGAGGATACCAAGAAATCCCAAGAAGAGGTAAATATCTTGTTGTCTTATCACTTTAGATAAGAGTGGTATAGAAGACATGACCCCAAGAACATCGTGCAAGAACACTTCAATAAGATTGGTCATCCCTGGGAGTATACCAAAGAAATTTGGGTGGAGAAAAAAGTGCACCAAAATTCTTGAACTTACAACAAGATCATCTTCAATAGGCGTGGCCACCCAAGAGGAAGGATTGTAGATGAAGAAAAGGCTAGGGAGGAAGCCAAGAATAAAGTAGATGAAGAGGAATTTTAGAAATCTCCCCATACTTCCACCTCGATACAATCAGTTTCAGAAGAAGAGGTAGAGAAAGGACTGTCCAATAAAAAGAGGAGGGAGAAAGAGAAAGTCTTAAAAAATAAAAAGGATGCAGGGAAGAAGAGGTGAAAGAGTGATGCATACAAGGCCAGGGCTAAAGCTAAGACAAAGGCAAACACTGCAATAAAGCAAGAGTTCAAACAAAAACAGCTAGAAACAAGGGAAGCAACATCAAAAGTCACAATAGAACAAGAAGAAAGGGAATCTCAAGAGGTAGTCGACAAAGCGGCTAAGGATGAGAAACAACAGAAAGAGGCGGAAGACAGAGGGG
Source organism: Picea sitchensis (assembly GCA_010110895.2). NCBI lineage: Eukaryota > Viridiplantae > Streptophyta > Pinopsida > Pinales > Pinaceae > Picea > Picea sitchensis. Next base: position 23,385 of record SNQJ01S0025287.1, read on the forward strand.
GTGACACCCACCGAATGGAAATAGATATCCCAAAAATGTCTACTACAAATATAGGAATATACATATAGGGTAGTGGCCTAGGACTCTGGGAACCATTCCAACCAAGTGAAGTGCTTGAACCATTCCAATCTATGACATCAAGACATGTAGAATTGTGCATGAATAGGTGAAGAAAGTGCCAGCAATAGAAGGGATTCCCATATCAGTTGTCACATATGTCCCTGTGATAGGAGATGTGAGGGAAAACCCCATAGAAATGGCTACTACTAGCTCTACATTCATGAATGCTAACGTAGATCAAATTTGAATAATTCTCCAGTAGAAAGAGGAAAACGAGGTGAGAATCATAGAACTAGAGGAAAGACTCTAGCAAGTCATAATTGATGAATTCATCCTTCAAAGTTTTAAAGTTAGTTTCAAGAAGGTTAGAAGAGAATTAGAAGAATCCATTATTGACATGTATTCTCATCTGCACCTCTTTCAATAAGCAGTCGCTCTAATCATAGAGTAGAATAGTCATATACAAACCAAGCTGACAAAGTACAAAACTATCCGAGAAGACATTGACGACATTGCCAGATGGGAACACCGTGTCAACTAAAATTGAAGATTTTTCTTTGGATTTTTCATGTATTATTGTTGAAACTGCTAATAAGGAGAAGTCCTTAGGACCATATTATTAGAGAAGGAATTATTTTATGTGAAACAATATAAGCAATGAATTATTTCAAATGAAGATGGATGTTTTTCATACGGACTGTAAGAATGCTAGTTGTTTATGGATTAATTCTTATGCAATATGTGTTATTCTACAGTTTTAAGTGTTTCTTAGAATATATTTATGCTTTGATATTTTTGAGTTGTTAATGTGTCCATTTTTGTAATTTGGCCTAATTTGTTTATATGTATTTGCATACACTTGTTTCTGATTATGCTATTATATTCCAACTATCTGTGTAGGAGTTTATGTAGGATTCAATCTCATTTTTCAGCTCATCGATTACTTTAGTGAGATCACAGATAGGATAGATTAGAATAGGTTAGTGATAGATTAGTTTTATTTTCATACATAGTCTTCATCTGCATCTTTGCATTTCATATCCACTCATCATCCATCTTCATCGATAAATGGGACCGTAATCGGTCAAACGCCCCAAAAAAATTACCAATGGAAGCCCAACCAAATTTCGGATAGGACTCATAATACAAACAATGCATAGTCTGGTTGGGACTGTGTACCAGGGAGTACTCCTTGTTATTTCTGGGTGAATTTATACCCGTCAACACTCCCCAAGGAGAAACGTTACCCCTAAGGGATGTTCCCCTAGGGAAAGGTGGGATAACCAAAGGAAAGTTAAAACCTCCATATGTGCAACTTCCCCCAACCTGACTAGGGAAAGATCCAAAACCACTATAAACCTTCCACCCAAAAGGTACACCTGCACCTAACGATGTCAGGCCGCTCATGGGATTGGCATAGGTGGAAGTATTTTCACCTCCCACGCTGAAATCAAAATTCGCCCCCCCCAACGGAAAAATATCCAGAAGTGGGCATCGAAATGGATGGGATGGGTGTATGAATGCTAGGTATACTCATGGATGGAACCGTTGACAGAACTGGCATCCCCCAGATCGAGGGACCAAAATAAAATGGGATGGATGGTGTGTGTCAAATGGAGCTAAGAGGTGGAAATGTGGACATTACGGGGATGTCGTCGTGGGGATTTCCCCTTGTCCCACTTGATGATGGGATTGTAGCCTCAACTACACTGGACAAGACATGTATTCCTAACATGGTAGGAGGGTGATTGAACAAAGAAAAATGATCACTAAATTTTTCCCTTACTTGGACTAGTATAGGGGAGACTAGCTCGGTCAAAGGAGGATTAAAATTCTATGGAGGACGTTTGTATACCACTTCTACCTTGGCTAAACCAGTTTCTTCAAACCAAAGTTCAATCCATTCATAGTCACCATCAGACATTTCACGTCATTTAATAGGTGGTTGTTCCCCCCTAACAAGTTCAATCCCTTGTAATCAGGGTCGACGTGGTAATTTAGCCACGGTTAATAAACTATGTTACTGTCAAACACAAATCAACCTATGGCCAACCTAGACTTGGACTCAAAGAGCACACCCCTAATAAAATCTAGGAAAACAACAAGCAAACCAATTGGTTTAGGGGCCTCCCAAAAACCAACCCTGTGGGGGATATTAAGTCCCCATGAGATTGACTAGTGAAGGTATGATGAGCAGTTACGTTGATCTACGTGAAACAACCCTGATCGGTGCAAGTACCCTTTATTAAGGTGAGAACCCTGTGGGGGATATTAAGTCCCCATGAGATTGACTAGTGAAGGTATGATGAGCAGTTACGTTGATCTACATGAAACAACCCTGATCAGTGCAAGTACCCTTTATTAAGGTGAGAACCCTGTGGGGGATATTAAGTCCCCATGAGATTGACTAGTGAAGGAATGATGAGCAGTTACGTTGATCTACGTGAAACAACCTTGATCGGTGCAAGTACCCTTTATTAAGGTGAGAACCCTTCGGGGGAACTAAGACCATGAATAGATGTCTACCCCAGGTACTACATGCATGTCCCACCTGAGGTCACCTCTGTGGATACCTAGGAAAGGTCATGTTAAGAACCAAATATCAATATAGCATAGAAAAACCTCAGAATAAGTACTCAACGCCTTGAAAAAGAGAGAATTTCAGATAATAAGACTCTTCGAGGGGGAAACCTCCTTTTACCCCACATAAATGTTCAAGTACAAGATGNTTTGGTTAATGTCTTCTTTTGTAAATCATTTATGTCCCTATGCATTTCTTCTCCTTCATCAAGAGTCCAAGTAGGATTGTCTGGAGGCTTATTTGGTGTATAAGTTCCCTTTTTTGGTGGCATGTTGGCCAAGTATCACTTTAAACCTTGATTTTGAGGTGGTTCTGCTAGACAATCTTCCTTTTATTGTGTCTCCAAAATTTCGTCCCTACTGAGTATGAACTTTTATTTTTTGTAGGTCTCTTATATTTCTTCTCTTCAATGCCACAGGTATGATAAAAATTGGATGTTCCAAGTGGAATTTACGGTAACTTCCCCACAACTTGGTGATTTTTGGCCTTTCCATAAGATTTCACTTGTATAGAATCCCCCACACAAAATAATTGATATAAAATTTTGAAACTCAGATCAAAACTACTACGGGTTGTCCACTATCCAATGCAATGGGTCTCACTCAATTTGGATACTCTAGGAAGAATTTATTCTTGTTTTACTCAGAACACCTGCTTGAGACTAGTCAATAGGACTAGTCAGATACCCTATCTTCCATAGGGTGTATATACAAATTTAAGATGACCCAGAAGATGAAATTTCTACCACATATACCTTACTAATTTTTGAGAATATCCTCTGGATTGCAGGGTCTGAAATGTTACAGAAAAAAAATTATGGCGAAAATTCCGCAATGACTCAATTCAGGATGATTCCAAAACCCTCTCTTATAAAGGATGTATCTCTGAAAGTATAAGGCCTCAAGAAACAAAATGTTAATCCAATGTACCTTGATCCATATACTAAATATCCTCCAATCCATTGCTTTTGAATCTTTGTAGAAAACAAGTTATAGAGAAAATTCCATGGTGTCTCAGATGTAGCAGAAAAACCCCAAGACCTTGAGCTCTGATACCATATGTTAAGAACCAAATATCAATATAGCATAGAAAAACCTCAGAATAAGTACTCAACGCCTTGAAAAAGAGAGAATTTCAGATAATAAGACTCTTCGAGGGGGAAACCTCCTTTTACCCCACATAAATGTTCAAGTACAAGATGATTCCAAATGAAAATGTCTCCTTCATATATATAGGAGACTAGGAGGTATAATTACAACTAATGAAATAAAGTTGACATAAATAAAATAACATTACTAATGTAATATGTCCCAATTAAGGGGTAATGAGCCAATATTAGGGCTTACCATTTTCTACAACCATTTCCCATTCTAGAATGGAATTGGGAAGTAGTTACAATTGATTTTATTACTAATATTCTCAGAACATTGAAGCAACATGATTCCATCATGGTGGTGGTGGATAAATTGAGTAAAGAAACAAATTTTATTCCAGTAAATACTACACACAAGGAAAAAAATATTGCAAAAAATTATATGAGAGAAGTTGCTAGCCTACATGGAGTGCCTAAGGCAATAGTTTCAGATAGAGATAAAAAGTTGACTTCCAATTTTTGGAAGGGTTTGTTCAAGGGATTTGGGACAGATTTAAATCTTAGTACAATGTATCATCCAGAATCAGATGTGAAAATAGAAAGGACTAACAAAATAATTGAGGACATTCTTAGAATGTGTGTGATGGATAAACCATGAAAATGGAAAGATTATATCCATTTAGTTGAATTTTCCTACAATAATTTGTTTCAGACCTCACTGAAAATGTGTCCAATTGAAGCATTATATGGAAGAAAATGTAACACACCAATGAGTTGGGATAATCCAACAGACAAAGAAGTTGTTGGGCTAGAATTGTTAAAAGAAATGGAAGATCAGATGGAAAATATAAAGTAGAATTAAAAATCTTCCCATGATAGGAAGAAAAATTATGCATACCGGAACATAGTTTTCAGATATTTTAAAGTGGGAGAACATGTGTTTTTGAAAGTGAAGGCAAAGAGAAGTTCATTAAGATTAGGAAGATTCCCAAAGTTGGCTACAAGATATTGTGGGCATTTTGAAATAGTAGAAAAGATAGGGCCAATTGCATAAATGTTAGCTTTGCCTACATCCATGAGACTGCATAATTTATTTCATGTGTCATTGTTAAAGAAATATGTTCCTGATCCTAACCACATAATTGATTGGAATGTGATCTAGGTGGAGCATGAAGGGGATTTCCAGGTGGAACCAGTACACATCTTGGATCAAAAAATCAAAGTACTCAGGAAAAAATACATAGGGATGGTAAAGGTTCAATGGACCTTCTACGGTCCTGAAGATGCTACATGGGAACATGAAGAAAACATGTGGGCATAATACCCACAATTGTTTGACAGTTTTGAAGAAGACAAAATGCAAGACTCTGTTTTGAGCAACTTAAGTTCTGGAACCACATCTTAGAGTCCTAGCCAACTATGTTGGGGACCTTGATAAATGTATGGATCATTCCTTGGGTTAGCCTTGATAAACATATGGTAAATCCCTTGGGATAACTCTGATAAACAAATGGTGTGTTCCTTGGGTCGACAAGTTGAGAGGAACATGAGATTATTGTTGGAGTTGTTGTTGGAGTTGTTAAATTGCATAATTTTATTTCTAAGTATTGTGATGTAAATTTGCATATATGTATATCAGCATAGAGTGCACCGAGGACGACACACAATTTTAGGGAGGGGGAATGTAACATCCCCACTATAATCCCCAGTTTAATTAATGATTATGTAGATATAATGTGTAGCTATGACCAAAGCGATGTAATATGTGAATTGTATTTCTTTTTTCTATTAACAAAATGTGTTGTCAGCTACTAAGGGACATGGACAAGATATGGGGGATGAATTAATCCACAAGACATGGGAGTTCCTAGGATAATGGCCAAGAGGGGACCAAGGGGGAAATACCCATGTATATTAATTTAACCTATTTTCCTAAAATTTCTATTTGTATATGAACCTTCCCATTTTTTATTGAGTGTTCCCAAAGCCAATCATTGAATACATGTAAGAGGGTGGGTGTTAGTGGTCACATACCAAATTTATTGGGCACATGGGGGTTGAGTACAATAAACTTGGGGAAGAGTGTGAGTCAATAAATTCAATCCAAAAGGAGGAAATTCGTACGGGTTGGGATAACAACTTTTAGTTAGTCAAGTTTGTGCATGGGAAGTAAGCAGAGAGCAAGAAACATAGTTGGAAGATGATGCAACCATGGAGGGGGAATTCTCAAGCATGTTGGAGAGTAATTGGTGTGAATTGGAGATGGAAATCTGAAGACCCAGGTTTTCAGGCCTTAAGAGTGAAATCCTATGTGAATTACACTAAAACAACAGGTGGTCGTTGTTGGTTTGTTGATAGTTTTCCTAGCAACAATTTCCCTTGAGTTCAGAGCTGACAAATTCCTAGATTCTTGTGCCAGAGAGACCCTGATAAACAAATGGGATGCCCAAGGGACTGATATCAGTGGAGGGGTACATTCCTTAGGTTAGAAAGGTCAAGAGGAAGAGATTCGGTGGAAAATCGGGATAGTTGTAGGAGAATATCAGTTGGGTTGAGAGTTTTATGAGTTGTGAGTGGACTGTGGGAGACCACCTTCTTTTTTGGATTTCCAGCCTCAGCTTGAGGGTGACTAGATGTTGATATTTGGAATATTCATTCTGTGTTTGGGTGGAACGTCTGTCCCAAACAAATGGTTTCACAACTGTTGTGAAAATATAAGTGTTTTATCTTGTTGTTGTGTTAAATTATGTCTTTAATTGTTGTGCGTAAAATTTGTGTATTTGGAAGTGATGTATATGTTGTTGTAATGAGTTGTTTAGATGAATTTCATGTTGATTATTAGCATGTGGTAGATGCATCTATTTTATGGTTGTAGACAATAGCTAAATATGTTTTAATTCATAGCTATATGCTACAAGAAATCAACTCATTGTAAATGAATTAATTTATTTGGCTGTAAATTTCATTTTTATGTCTATTCTGCACCGTAATGTCCCTCGGTTGTGTTGAGGGACGTTACACACTCAAATGGTTTGCTACAACCATTTCCCATTCTAGAGTGGAAATGGAAAGTTGTAACAGTGGATTTCATCACTAAACTACCCAGAACCAACAAGCAACATGATTTTATCATGGTAGTGGTTGTTACGCTTACGAAAGATGCTCATTTTATTCCAGTTAATCTCACTCACAAGGCAGTGAACATATATGATATTTATCTGAAATAAATAGCTCGATGACATGGAGTGACCAAGACAATTGTGTCTGAAAGAGATCCAAAATTTACATCAAATTTTTGGAAGGGATTGTTCAATGGATTTGGAACAAATCTGCATTTTAGAGCAACTTATCATCCCGAGTCATATGGGTAGATAGAAAGGGTGAATAAGGTAATAGAATATATGATAAGGATGTATGTGATGGAAAACCCATCCAAATGGGAGGACTATTTACACTTGGTAGAGTTTGATTACAAAAACAAGTACCAAGCATCCCTGGAGATGAGCCCGTTTGAGGCACTCTATGGTAGAAAATGCAACACATCAGTGAGTTGGGACAACCCAACAAACCACGCAGTGGTTGGACCAGAACTACTCAAGGAGATGGAAGAACAAATGATGAAAATAAAATAGAATTTAAAATCTTCCAAAGATAGAAAGAAAATCTATGCTGACAAGGTTCGAACTCACAGAGAATTTAAAGTGGGTGATCATGTATTCTTGAAAGTAAAGGCCAACAAAAGTTCCCTGAAATTGGGAAATTGTGCATTTTTGTGGGCCATTTAAAATCTTGGAAAGGATTGGGCCTATAGCATACATGCTTGCCTTGCCTGCATCAATGTGTATTCATAATGTATTCAATGTATCATTGATTAAAATATATGTACCTGATTCTAATCATGTCAATGATTGGAATGTGATTCAGGTGGAGAAAGAAGGCATTTTTCAAGTGCATCCGATGTGCATATTGGATTAGAAGATCAAGCAGCTCCATAATCAAGCCATAGGGATAGTAAAGGTCCAATGGACCTAGTATGGCCCTGAGGATGCAACTTGGGAGCATGAGGATGCTATGTGGGAATAATATCTGCATATTTTTTAATACTTTTCAAATTTTGGTCATACATGTGTATATACTGCATTGAGGATAGTGCATAAATAAGGGGAAGGGGAATGTAATACCCCTAGGATAAACCAAATTTGTACACATAAATGTAACTATCATTTAAAAATAAGATGGTGAGCTGAAGGAACAATGTATTTGGTTTGGTTCTATGTGCATTAAGTCAATGCACATAAAGCACACACCAAAGGAGTGCACACAATTTCTAAAATGATATAACGTGTAGTTTAATGTATTTGGCATGTACCTCTGTAAGTGCACAAGTACAACACACTAAAAGAGAAATATATTGAAGTACAAAATGTGCATTGGTACAAGCGGACGGAGGTGATACACTAAAAGAAGAGTTGTCTAGGATGGTGCACATTCCAGGATTCAGTCCACAGCGACTTAGTGCCTGACATTGGAGGCCAAAGAGCCTTTTTGTATATATGACATGTTTTAACGTGCACCTATGTAAGTGTGCAATGGTGGCGTAATGAAAAAAGAGTGTTTGCATCTCAGAATTTCCACGCGCATTGGTTTAGTTCATGATCTTTATGTTTTTTAGGCTGGTGAGCATGGATGCAAAAGATTAGTAATCTTGTACTGAGAATGTAAATGTAATCACATGAAAATATAATGAAAATAAATCATTGTGGTAGATAAAACATGTAAAAGAGTATGGGGGGATGTAACTCCACTTGATGAGGTTAAGGGGGATTAAACCCAAAGGAATATTATATTAATATTTCTTAAAAGTATAAAAGTAAGGATGTTATTTTATCTTAAGTCCGAGGGAGAGGAACATGTGGACTGAAGATATTTCTCAACATGACAAGTGTCAAGTTGGGAACATGCATTCATATTGTTTGAATTTAGTAAATTTTCTAGTATTCCATGATCATTGGATATTTATTCATGCAACAACGTAGTTGTGATCTGCACCTAACTATTACTCTCATTGAACCCGACTATTACTATCATCGAACCTTGTTGTTATTGTGACCTGACCTAGTTGTTACTGTCGCATATATCTGTACATTTATTAGATTGGAGAACTAGACTAAAGAGGTGGGTTTTCAGGCTTGTAGGACATTTCATTCTCTCTAGGTGAGAGAATTGTTGAGAATTATTTCTCGAGGTGCCAAACTGTAGTGACAAGGCTCTGAGACTTCATGTACGACCTATTATTGAAGACTTGGAATGGAAGTGGGGAAACTATAGTACTATTGAGTAGATAAGGGGTACACTTCTTGGGGTAATACATGCATGTGGGGAATGAGGGACTATAGGCTGTCAATACGAATTGGCACCTATGATGAAGTTTTCTGTGATTGAGTCACTTGTGACTGAGTTACCTAAGATCGAGTTACCTATGATTGAGTTTCTTGTTGACTGAGACACCTTAGCTTGAGTAGGAACCCTTACCCAAGTGGAGTTTATCTCCAGCTCGAGGGTGACCCTGTGATGAGAGTTATGAGTAGTGTGGTCTAAGGATGGGAGGAATGTGAAAGGTTTGCATGTAGTTGGTGTACCATTAATCAAAGATAAGCGTTATTATGTGTTAAATCATGTGATGCAGTAATAATTATGCATTTTTTTTAATGTGTTAATTTTTTTATGTTACATGTACATTTCTGTTATTTTTATGTATATAATTGTTCCTTGAAGAATGTAGTTTTATGTTTGAATTAATATCAGAGTTATTATCAGAGCAATGTTGTGGAATTTTTGGTAATGGAAACATTACAATATGGTATACGAGCATATGCCCAGTGTTGGTTTGACTTTCCTCTTGCTACCTTTTTTGGGCTGACCTAGGTTTAGGTCTACTATGGTTTCCAACAAAACCCCTCTAAAACTATCGTCCCCTCTAGTAAACCAAAAGGCAATGCAGTACATAGAGTGCATTGTGCAGTCTCACCCAAGATAGTTCTATTGGTGGCTACAATGCTCAATTTATTGTAGTCGAGGAATTACTGGGGATCTATGATCAAACTCAGTGATCTTCATTAGTCACCTTAACATTAAGTGTATATTGAATACCCTATCATTCTTATGCATGCATGCATAATAGAAGATCTAAATAGTCATTCAAGCATTTTTCTAACATCTATTCATTGACAGTAAAGGAAATAAACAATATTCAATCACATAACAGATGATCTATTATGGTTCACCCCTCCTGGGCTACGTCCAAAAACATTTGGATGCTCTTATATTTTATTATAGTGTTTCCAAAAATACAACGCCTCGTACATTACAATTCCCCAGCAATGGGTCGAGATCTACATTGAGGTGGACTATATCACACCAGGATCCTTAGCATATGATCTAACCCTCAATATCCACCCTTATTTCTTCTCCTCATCTCAACAACTTACAAAACAGATCAGACTTATAGTCATTCCATCCTCGAACGACATAGTAACAATAATCAACCAAAAAGGAACCATATTCCCACACGAACAACAAAAACTCCATAGAGCTCCTAGGTTCCTACATATACATGATTTTGGTTTATCAGCCATTAAATACTCTTACCAAAACCCTAACCCTATCATGGATAGGTCTTCTTGCATGTGTGCCTCACATGTTTTCCTCTTTTGCATGCGTGTCTGTCTTGCACGTGTTTCTTTTCCTACCAGCTATATTTATCCCACGTCGTGCTTTTATCCTGAACTAGGCATGTGCCTAACATGACCCCAACACTAACATCATGACTCATTCCAAGTCACTTCCTAACTCCATTGTATGTCACTTCTTGTGCTAGTGCTTCATACATATCTGTTATTCGTTGGCACTACTCCTGAGCCTGGATGCTCTTTGTTGAAATGGCTTCGACCATTTGTGCGGTGACTGGTGGTCATAATACCTTGCCCCCCTCCAATCCTATCTATTCAAGGCTCACTTTCAATGCGTCGATTTCCATGACCAACTGTTCTGCCTTTTCTTGTAGGGGCTCCAACTGAGCATGTCATGTGATCTTCTGCACCTGCACCTCTTTTTCTTTTTCCTGAAGGTTCTTCATTTTTGTGGCAGTATTTATCTTCTATGGAAGAGACATTTTCCTATGTCGTTGCTTGACATATGCCATTGTTTCATGAAATTTATCTTCCTTTCCTTGTAGCTCTTGTAGGATCCCATCCTCTAATATCTGTGTCCATAGTTGGTCGCTCATTTCCAACAATTTTCCCACTCTATGTATGTTTTGCGCAATGTTTTATGTAGCTGCTTTCGCGTCTTGATCTCTTTGCGCTTGGGCTTCTGGGGGATTCATAGGTACTGCACGCTCCTCATGTTCCTTGATGTTCTCTTTATATTGTGCTAGGGCCTATGATATTGTTCTCATCTTCTCTTCAGAATATGCTTCTTCCGATTCTACGCTGTCAGGGATGGCTTGAAATAATCCACTTATTTGTTTCTCCATCTCCTCCACTCTTTGTTGTTCTATATTTCTCTCCTACCCTTCCTGACTAAGTGCCTTCTTCAGTGAGGTTTTTTCTTCCTTCTCTAGTTGTAATTTCATCGCATTTGACCTTGCTCCAGACTGAATCTCCTATGTGACATTCACCTGCAATTTATACAGCGCTTTAGTTGGAATCTTGGGCAACGCCAACTCTAGCCTCTCAATGTCTTTTAGGGGCATTTGTGTTGTCTCCTCATCAATTAACAACATCTTTGGTCTTATGATGAAGTTAAGACTTCCCTGCGTCATGATGTGCACTGTGTCTTCAACAAGTGCTTATTCACTAGTGGGCCTTGGTTTCTCCTTCGGTTTATTCTCTGTCTTGATCATCAACTGCTCCAACGCAGTTTTTACCTCCTATGCTTGCTCAAGAATTGAAGCTTGACGATTCTACATGTTTTCACATATCTCTGATAGTTTATCTTCCATTGGCGTTGCTATCAACTCCACATCATTTGATATCATTGATGTTTCCATGGGATTTATGTGGGTCTTTTCCTTTTTCCTGATGCCACTTGCTTTCTCCCTAGCCTTTTTATTTGGGCATATTATGGATCATATACCTCTGGCATCTGTGTACCCATGCTTGTATCCTAACCAACTTCATCTTCTATAACTACCTCTTGTGCCTCCATCTGCACTTCTTCCGCACTCAACTGTCCTGTCGGTCCTCTTGGTGCCTTCTTTGTGCCCAGTGGACCCTGTGTAGGACCATGATGTGAATTCTTTTGTGTCCTAGTTTTCTTTCGAATTGAGCTACTTTCCCCCACTGTATCTATTGTTGTTTTCTTTTTCTAGCTAGCGCCATTCCTACCTATCTGTTGTGTGGGGACTATGTTATCTTGCATTTGGATTTGTACTACTGGAGTTTATCTTGAAATCTCTAGCACTTTCCACTCCTCATGCCACTCTTGTAACTCCATGTGGATGTCATGTGTCATCACACAGTACTTCAGCTGCAACCACTCCTTGGTTGGATCCTTCTTTTTCTGCAGCCACATGTTGTGGCGTGATGCCTAGAAATTTTCTATCTATCCATACTCCTGGAGAGTTTCTAGTGAGATCCTCCATGTATACACCAAGATGTTTTGGATCTTTTTTAATTACTGAGCAACATGTTGTTGTTGAATTTATTAACCTTGGGATCTGATGTGCTTTGCAACAACTGTTACAGATTATTTTGGTCACTCTGATGATGACTTTAGTAGCATGTGATCAAGCTCTCAAAATCATCTTTTTCTTGAGAAAAGTGACTACTTTCCTCCTCTACAAGACTACTTTTTAGAAGGATGCCACAGGATACCCATAGTGTACAGTGATAAAATCCATGATTTCCATAGGCTTCTCTATAGTTGACCTATGGGATTTCCGCAGGCTGCTATATAGGTAGGGTGCGATGGCATTTGAAAGCCAAAAGAGGAAATAAGTTCAAGAAGTTTCTAGAAAGGGAATCTACTGGAATGTGAGGTGGCATCCGTATGGTTACAATCCTATTGACTTCTATGATCTGGTGGGATCATCCTCATCCTTTTAACCACTTCATCTTATCCTATATAATAATGGACTTCTCATGGAAAAGGTTAAGCACAGTTAAGCAAAGTTGAGAAAAAGATTTGTTGGAAGAATAGGCTAGAGATTGTGTGAAGA
>SNQJ01S0025287.1:36348-100591 GCA_010110895.2 Picea sitchensis
AAAGTACTCAACGCCTTGAAAAAGAGATAATTTCATATAATAAGCCTCTTCGAGGGGGCAACCTCCTTTTACCCCACTTAAATGTTCAAGTACACGATGATTCAAAATGAAAATGTCTCCTTGGTATATATAGAAGACTAGGAGGTATAATTACAAATAATGGCCTAAAACCGACATAATTAAAATAACATTACTAATCTAAATTACAACTAATTTCCTAAAGCCGACATAAATAAAATAGCATTACTAATCTAATATGCCCCAATTAAGGGGTAATGAGCCAATATTAGGGCTTAACAGAGGAAATCGATCAGATCTTATCAACATCATTTCCTCAGCCAAGCACTTTTGAATGAGATGAACATGAGATTCAAATTTTCAATAATATCTTGGCCATTGAAGGATTTTTAGAGTCCCAAAAGACCCATTCTTAGCCTCATAAGGTTCATACTCCACCTTCACATCATAATTCAAAGCCATCCTCTCCTCCTAAATCTCCTACTCCAACTATTCACACCATGGTTGTTAATAGAATGGATGATATCATAGCTTCTAGATATAAACCTCTAGTGTTGCCTCAAGCTTTATATTCCTTCCCAACTAGATATTACATGAAATATCTTCCTATATTTAATGGGTAAGGAGAGGTCACTGTTGAAGAACATTTGGAATCTTTTTATTTCTTTGCAGACAATTTTAATGTTGAGAACACATATGTTTCGATGAGACTTTTTGTAAAGAGTTTGGATGGGGAGGTAAGGAAGTGGTTCAATGGTCTCCCTTCCAATTCTATTATATATATTGATGCTTTAGATGAGGCCTTTTTTAAACAGTGGGGAGACAAAAATGAGTACTTGTACTATATTATTGAATTTGGGGCTTTGAAAAGAAAGAATGCAGAGTCTGTTTTAGATTTTACCTAAAGATTTAATAAAATTTATAGCAAAAGTCTTGATGAAATCAAACCTACAAACAATTATACAAAAATTACCTTTTTCAATGCCATTGATGCTTAATTTTCTCTTTTGTTAAGAGAAATAAGATCTTTTACGTTGAGTTTGATGCAGGAGGAATCCACTGAAGTGGAATCAAATATTTTGGCAGCAAAAAGATTGAAGTCTAAATATGACAAAGATAAAAATAAATAGAAAGAATGTGTCCCATATTCTTCTCATCCAACAACATTTGATCCTAAGATTGAAGAAGTGGCCAAAATGTTGAAGACCTTGACATATGAAATGGCTAGATAGAAGTTGGAAGTTAAGCATCCAAATAGACCTGTTTAATAAGGTGGTAATAGAAACCCCAATTAGTTTATAATACCATCGAATTATCCTCAAGTTATGTAGAGAGAGAGAGAAGGAATCAAGATGATCAAGGGATTTTACCACCTTTTTATAATACTGCAGTTGTCTACTCAATAGGAATATGAAGATTCTATGATATCAATTCAATTTTACAATGGTGAAGAAGAAGAAAATTTTCAGAATGGGCCTCAAAATAAATATGATCTAAGGCCTAGATCAGGTGGACCAGAAGAAAATACACCAGTTCAGAATAAAAATGCTAATGTATCAGCCAATCAGGGTCCAACCAAAGATACAAGGAATAAATCAAATCAACATCATAATCCCATAAACATTGCTACTTCATAGCTAAAAGAAACAAAAAACAGCTAGTTCCATTTAATTTGGAACATTAAATTAATACGATTAAAATTCTTGTACCTTTGGTTGCACTGATGAAAAATGAGTCTTTTAAAAAATCAATCTTGAAAGTATTGCAGCCTCCTCCTTCTATCATTTATTCAGATACAATAAAATTGGAAGATACAAATACAACCATCACTGTAGGACCTCATATTGAAGAAATATCTAACACTTCACCTCCATTTTACATATCCCTGAACATTCATGATAAAATTTTGCAAAACTGCCTTATGGACTCTGGAGCCTCACACAATATTATGCCTAAGGTCATCATGGATGAATTAGGTCTTGACATTACAAAACCCTACCAAGACCTCTATTCTTTTGATTCTAAAAAATAAAAATGTCTAGTTGTTACCAAAGATCTAGTTGTTACATTATCGCAGCTTCCTATGAAGAGTGTTGTTATGGATGTGGTAGTGGTTGATATACCACCTAAATTTAGCATTCTACTATATAGATATTGGGCTAAGAAGGTAGGATGATCCTTATAGATGGACCTAACATATGATGCTATACCTATATTTGGAGGAGAACATAGAAAGTTGTATAGGGAAGCAAGACTAGCCTATCTTGTAAGTGATCATGAAAATCCAGGAAATCACCCCATTTAGGCAGTTGAGGATGACATTGGATCATCCATATTTCATATTAGTGATGATTCTTTTGAACCATTAGAAATATGATCCATGGATAACTAATTACAAGGTGTGGAACATGGAGTTTGGAAGATGTTCTTTGACGGTTCTAGTTCAAAAGAAGGATTTGGTGTTGGGGTTGTGTTCATTTCTTCTGCCAAAAAAGTCATACCTCTGTCATATAAATTAAAATTCGAGACCACCAAAAATATTTCATAATATAAGGATTTAATGTTTGGATTAAGAGCTACAAAGGGTATGGGAATTGATAAAATAGATTTTTTTGGAGATTCAAAATTAATTATTCGTCAAACAAGAATATGTATCAGACAAAGCACCAAAGGTTGAAGCAGTACATAAATGAGGTATGGGACCTTGGTGAAAAATTCTTTTTATATTTTGATATAACTTTTGTCTAGAGATGATCTAGGTGGATATCGATGGCCACCAACCTATCCCAACTAGATCATTTTATTAGTTTCAGTTTGGCAGTTTTGCTCCTAGTTTTTGGGTCCCAAACTTTTGGGGTCGTTTTGAGGCCCTAAACGATATTTTCAAGGCTCGCTGCAACAAAATAGTAGACCAAGTCTGATTCTGATGACAACATGTGTAGCCCTCGGATAGAACTTTCAAACGAGCTATCGTTCTCCCCAAATGGATATTATATTCCAAAGTTACACCCCCAAGAAGTTGATACACCAAAGTACCCAAAACGGGGTCCAAAAAATTGTTGGCTTTTCATCTTCCAGGGTTAGGGTTTTGGATTTTATTTATGTTAAAAAGGCCTTTAGAGCCTCATTGTAAATCATATTATTTTGAATGTGATTATCCGTCACATATCTTCTCAGACATAAGATGCCACCATTCTAGCGAGTCTTTCACTCTGTATTTTTATAGTCTTTGTACATTTTCACTCATTAATAGAAATTGTGTATTACTATATATTTTTGTTTATGGTTGCATCTATGATATATTTATGTAATATTGTTGGATATCTGATACAACTCTATAAATTTGTTTATTATATCTTCTCTCTCATTTCGTGCCGAAAATAATTCGGATCAGTGGTATCAGAGCAGGCTGCCCTTGATCGTTTTTCAGTGCATGTCCCAGACGAGGTCTCAGTATAGTAAGTTGGGTCTCGGGCTTGTCTCTCTTGAGTAAAATCACTCTTTCACGCCCAAGAACCTCCATGGAGGAAGAAAAGAAAAATGACAGAGTAGATGATTCTATTAATCTATTGCTTGAGCATGCTCTCAAGCGACATATGGACGAAATGATGGAGAATTTTTCCCACATCCTTCAAATCCTGTCGATAAAAATAAGCATGTATTCATCAAGAGTCCACTTTGGAGGCACCTCTCCTTTCAAGGTACAAGTTAATTTTGATATTCCCATATTTGAAGGACAAATAGATGAAGATTCCCTAGAAAAATGGTTAAATTTGCTAGAAGATTATTTCTCTGTTCATAATTTCTTTGATAGGGAAAATATCACCTTCACACTCCTTAAGGCTCTCCCCCATGTCAAAAATTGGTGGGAAACTTACTGGGTGAAAATTTCCACAGAGGCGCTTGGAATATATGGGCCCAAGCCCACTTGGGATTTTTTTGTCGATGCAGTAAAGGAACAATATTACCCTGTTGGAAACTATGAGGACTGATACATGAGATGGACCACACTGCGGCAAGAGAGGGGCCAAGAAGTGTCATATTTCATGAATACCTTCCATACCTTGTGCACCATGTAGGTATCAAAGACTCCAAGTGACATTTGGTTCTTAAATACCGTGGGGCTCTACACATATACATCCAAAATGAAATGGATTTTCTGGACATCTCATCACTCAGTGCTGCTTATTGATAGATGTTAAAATCGAGAAGAAATGTAAGCACCAGAAAAAGAGAGATTTTGGTTCTGCAAATCCGCAACAACAAAATTATGATAAAGATGACCCTAACAAAGAACCTTCTGAAAACTAGTCCAAACCACAAGAAAAGAAGGGTCATGGAAAGATGAAGAATAGAACCGAAAAATGGTGTGATTTCCACAAAAGCCCCTATCACAACACCAATGAATGTCTCTCAAAATAGTCATTGGTGGATGAGATCAAAGACACGGAGATGAACCCTGATTCAGAAAATACTGATAGAATACAAATCATCAACGTAGATCCCAATGCTATTGTCACGACCACAACAATTCAAACAGAAGAACCAACAGATCCTGAAGAGGGGGAGCACCTTTTTCATTCACATATGTGGGTGAAGGGGACCCCGCTGCATTTTATTGTTGATAGTGGAAGCCAGAAGAACCTCATCTCAGTAGAGGTCATCAAACAATTGGAATTGTCGAAAACAACACACCCACAACCATACAACATCAGGTGGATTCTCCAGGGACAAGATCTTCATGTTAGCCAGTAGTGTCATTGTCATATAGAATCCATCCCTTCAAGGATGAGGTATTATGTGATGTTTCCCCACTGGATGTCTGTGATGTTTTCTTGGGCCAACCAAATATGTGGAAGCGTCATGCTATTTATGAGTATCGACCCCATAGTGTCATTTTTACTTTGAGGGGTCATCTCTATAGATTACCAGAGGTAATTCTGAATATTGTCCCACCTAAATAGTGTTGCAAGGTAGTATCTCATACTAAAAAATTCAGCTTCTTCACAATCTGTTCAAAAGGTGAACAGAAGGATACTGCAACCACTACAACCTTGGTCCAAGAACCTTCTATCCAACAGAAGAAGGTCGACAGGACTGCAATAAAGTGAAAATATTCCTTCTACAAACAGAAATATCATGTAGCCCAACTGTTTGAATATTCAACCTTGCCAGCAACAGGTTCGTGATAGCCTTCCACAAACCAAGAAACATGACATCTCCAGCAAGGCAAGCAACACACCAAGATTCAGTTACAACAATCGCTTTCCCCTATCCCCCTGGAACTCAATGTAATGGATACCATTGCTTCCTAAGAAGGGAGGATTGATCCAGGTGGACATCAGTGGCCACCCACCTATTCCAACTAGCTCAGTTTGGTATTTTCAGTTTAGCGGTTTTGTTCCTAGTTTTTGAGTCCCAAACTTTTGGGGCCATTTTGAGGACCTAAACAATGTTTTTAGGGCTCACCACAATCAAAATGTATATGGAGTCAAATTCTGATATAAACATGTGTATTCCTCATATATACCTTTCCAACAAACTATCATGTGCCCCAAACGAAGATCGTATTCCAAAGTTACGCCCCCAGGAAGTTGATACACCAAACTACCCAAAACAGGGTCCACAAAATTGTTTTCTTTTCATCTTCCGGGGTTAGGGTTATGGATTTTATTTATGTTAAAAAATCCTTTAGAGCCTCATTTTAAATAATCTTATTGTGAATGCGAGTAGTCTTCACATCTCTTCTTAGAGATAAGTTTCCACCATTCTAGCAAGTCTTTCACTCTATATTTTTACAGTCTTTGTACAATTTCGCTCATTAATAGAAATTGTGTATTATTGTATCTATGTATTTATGGTTGCATCCCTAATATATTTATGTTATATTTTTGGATATCCGATTTGTACATTTCTTTATTATATCTCTGCTCTCATTCAAGTAGAAAATAATCTAGATCAAGATAATTCTAAACCAACAAGAAGATTATTTAGCCTTGGCAGCCACTAATTTCAAGACTCCTATATTTTTGAATCTGAGATATAAAATTGAAGTAAGGAATAGGAATTCCATCCCATATAACATCAAATATTGGTAGGTTTTCAATGATGACCAGGAATTGAAAAGGATTTTAGAAACTGTTGATGAATTTTATGCAATCTTTGTTGATCAAGAAAATGAGCATGATGATGCAGAAATTCAAACCGATGTCCCTCTTCAGGATAAAATTGCAGGACATAATATTGTAGAATTGAAGACAACCCACATTCCAAAGGGTCTAGTACCACTTAAAATTCTCTTTGACAACAATTATGTCT
This sequence comes from Picea sitchensis, assembly GCA_010110895.2. Classification (NCBI taxonomy): domain Eukaryota; kingdom Viridiplantae; phylum Streptophyta; class Pinopsida; order Pinales; family Pinaceae; genus Picea; species Picea sitchensis. Next base: position 42,685 of record SNQJ01S0025287.1, read on the forward strand.
CCAAGAAATCTTCAATTAAAATCCAAGAAAAGGATATTGTTGACTGTAATATTGAGACGTATACCAATACAAATATTATAAAACTCTCAAAAGCATTATGAGAAGAGAAAAGGAGAAAGAATGCAAATATTATGAAGGAATTTGTTGATATTTTTTCTTGGTTATATGAATACCTTAATATTTTTGACACAAAAATTATTTAGCATAAAATTTCTCTGAAAGTAGGCTCTAAACCTTTTAGACGGAAAATGAGATAGTTCAACCCTATGTTGCTGCCCATTATTGAAAAAGAAGTGAAAAAATTGCTTGATGCAAATATCATAGTACCTCTGAGATACTTAGAGTGGGTGGCCAATCTTGTACCTGTCAGAAACAAGAATGGTGAAATAAGGTTGTGTGTGTATTTTATAAATATGAACAGGTGTTCACTAAAGGACAATTTTCCATTACCCAAGATGGATCATATTTTGTAGAAAGTAGTGAGTGCTCAGATAATTTCCATGCTGGATGGATACTTCATATATAATCAGATATCAATTTTTGAATAAGTGTAAGGGTCTCTACCCCAGAGCCTTATAAAACATAAGTTAAAATAGAGGATAGATAAATGTTATACTGTATAATTTAATCATCAGCATATAACCATTTAATATTCAGCAGAAATTAAATTTATTAACAACATGAAAATAAATTACATAATAACCACATAACATAGCATATTCAACAGCTTAATGATAACCACCTAACACAGCGTAATCATGAAAATACATACCTCTTTCTGATGTTATTTCTCCAATCTCTGTCTGTCCTCGCTGCTGCTCTACCCAAACTCTGCCCAAAACCGAATCTTTCCTCCCTACCAGCTAGGAACAGAGCCTATCCGGCTCCTTAGCTCCAGGATTCTGTGAGGATTCCTGGCCCCCGAGCCCAAAACTCCCAGCAACCGATGCTCCCCTATAACAGTCCACCCAAACTCCAAACCAGAAAAATACAAAACATCTCCAATAATGCTTCCTTCCCCAAAATTTCCAAAAGTCCTTCTCTCGAATGTCTCTACTCCCTCATATCCTCCTTCCCATTCACCGCCTCCTCCCTTAATTCAATGCCACCCACCTTATCCCTCCATTCAATACGCTATCCCTCCATTCAATACCCTATCCCTCCATTCAATGCCTTATCCCTTCGTACATTAAGTTTTCTAATAAATAAATTAAAAATTATTAAGCTTTTAATTCGTTACCCAAACCTTAAATGAGTTAATTAATCAACATATATAAACAATAAATAAATAAATAAATAATATTATTAATAAATAATCATTATTTAACTAATATACATTAGGACAGTTAATTATTTAATTAATTATACTTGATAAACCTTAAGCAATCATTTAACTAGGGTTGTTACAATAAGATAAGAAAAATACTTCTTTTACTACTCCTTGGGTCACTTTCAGGTATGGTAAGATTCCCTTTGGCTTGATGAATGCAAGGGCCACTTTTCATAGGGCCATGGACATTGCGTTTGTTGGAGAAAAAGACAAATTCATGGTCATCTATCTATATTTAATTGTTGTTTTCTCAAAATCTTACATCTCTTATGAACACTTGAATCACCTCAAACAAACATTTAAAAAGTGCAGAAGGTATGGAATATCTTTAAACCCAAAGAAATCTCACTTTTCCATGCATGAAGGAAAGCTCCTAGGTCATATTTTGTCTGCAAGAGGAATCAAGATAGATCTTGATAGGGTGGAGGCCATTTAGAAGATTGACATTCCAAGAAATCAAAAGGATATACAATCCTTCATAGGTAGAATAACTTTTTTAAGGAGGTTCATACCTAATTTTGATGAAATCATCAAGTGCATTACCAATATGCTAAAAAACAGATGCAAAAATTAAGTGGACACCAGAAGAAAAATCTTCCTTTGAGAAGATAAAAAAAGCTCTAATTGAAGMTCATGTCCTTATTATTCCATATTACTCTAAAGAATTTTTGGCTTTTTCGTTTTCATTTGAAGATACTATTGTTGTTGTTTTGTTGTAGAGGAATGATGAAGGGTATGAGAAACCTATTTATTTCTTCAKCAAGACTCTTAGAGATGCAGAACTGAAGTATGACATAATGGAAAAAAAGTATTATGCCATAGTTAAGGCATTGAGATCCTTCAAGGTTTATGTTTTGCATTATAATATAATTTCTTGTGTCCCTAGTAGTGTTGTGAAATAGATACTTGTACAACCATATAGTGAAGGAAAAAGGGGAATATGGATAACCAAACACTTGGAATATGATTTGGTCATAAAAGCTACAAAATTGATCAATGGAGAGGATATTGCCAAATTTCTTGCTAAACCAAATTGTAAATCTCTTGGGCTACATTATATTTTTAGTCAATCAGGTGGTTCAGTTTCAAAAACTGAAGGAAGGAGCTTACAAGTAATGGAAAAATATATTTCTTCATCCTGGTATAAAGTTATTGTTAACGTTTTGCAAAATGTTCAACCTCCTCCTAATTTTGAGATGTCTAAGGTGAGATCCTTGAAACTCAAAGATGTGAAATATTGCATAATTAATCAGGTCCTGTTTTGGAGAGACCTTAATGGAGTTTTATTGATATGTTTTGACGAGTAAGAAGAAAAGTAGGTTCTCATTGATTTACACAAAGGAGTTTGTGGAGGACATCACCATTGGAAATCTAAAACTTTAAAAATCTCGAGGACATGATATTACTGGCCTATGATATTTTCTGATGTGTTTTCATAGGTTAGATAATGTGAACAATGGAAGATGTTTGCAGGAAAAAAAAATCTTTCTCTTCCTTTGAAACCTATAATTGTAAATGTCTCTTTTCAACAGTGGGGCCTTGATTTCATTGGAGAAATTCATCCACCTTCTTATGAGAAACACAAGTGGATACTCACATCCACTGATTATTTTTAAAAATGGATTGAGGATATCCCTACAAGGAATGCAACTGATAAGGTCATCATGATATTTTTAGAAGGAAATATTTTCTCAAGGTTTGGATGCCCTATGAAATTGAGTATAGACAATGCTCATGCATTCAAGTCTTCTTATATGGTTGAAGTTTTTAGAAAATATAACATTAAGCTGCCCCATTCTACACCTTATTACCCACAGGGTAATGGTTAGATGAATCCTCAAACAAAAGTCTTGTCAGAATCATTAAGAAGTTGTTGGAAGAAAACAAAATATCTTGGGATTCCATGTTGAAGTTTTCCTTATGGGATGACAGGATCAACACTAAAAAGTCAATTGGAACCTCTCACTTCTAGCTGGTCTATGGGATAAATGCCATTTTTCCAACCCAACTTGTTTTACATTTACTTAAATTCCTACAAGAAGATTTGGAAGAATTAAATGACATTCAAAGAAGGATATTTCAAATCATTAAAGTTCAATGGAAAAGAGAAATGCTAAATGAATAGTTTGAATCTCATCATAGCAAGGTCAAGGAAGTATTTAATAAAAAGACTAAAATTATTATTTTAAAACAAGAGACCTTGTTCTGAGATGGGATGCCAAGAAGGAATATAAATAAAACATGGTAAGTTCAACAATATGTGGTTTGGTCCTTTTAAAATAGCAAAAATTCATAATAACAACACCTTTGTCTTACAAAATTTGGATGATAGTTAGATATTTGGGGGTCCAGTAAATGGACGTTTTCTGAAGCATTATTTCACATGAAGACCCAATATTGATTCATATATTGTTTTATTTTAGTGTTTTTAAGTACATAAAATAAAGACTCCATAGCCCAATGGAGACACTAGTCTGCATTTAGCCTCTTTAATTTGGTATTTCAGAGTGCAGGATAATTGATCTAAAATAAAATGGGGATCAGAGCAGTTGGAAATAGAAAAAGGGTGGATATTAAAACTAATAAAATGGGAAAGGAAGGAATTGGTCTGAAGGTTGTTAATGTTTCATCTCAAAACATTACCCCCAGAAGGGGTCAGTGTTATTCCTTTAACTTGTTCCTATCTTATCAATTCCAAAAAACCTTGTTTCACCATACACCTATTGTATCAAGTTCCCTATACACTTCTCTTTTATTATTTTTGGGTGTTTTTTCTTTGCTTGAGTTCATTTCCATGTGCTTCTAGTAATATTTATTTGAATATTTTCATGCTTTGAGTGTGTCCCATCAAAATTCTAGTCAAATTTTAAATTTTTTAAAGTTTAAAGGAGAGACAGAGTTGCTACAAGAATGTTTCCATTCTTGTAGTGCCTAAACTCATCATTATTTTTTAACTTATTTTGGGTCCCGAAGATCTTGTTAGTTTTTATAGGACCATGTAGAGAATCGTACAACATTGATAACTCTTTTWAAAAAAAAGATGATTTGATTCAGGATGATGATGTAATGAATACAAGTTTGTACCTACTAGTACACACATMMAATTTGGGTTTTAGGCTACAATCTCAAGAATTAAAAATTATAATTTAATTTATAATAACTAGATTGTGGCCTAACAACATTTTGAAACTGAAGAAGCCTCTCCATATCAATTGTATGTGCAGGGATTTCTAAAGATCGATTATTGAAACCCTAGCATTTACATATTGACAGAGATCGAGTCAATGTGATGGTGCACAAGAAAGGTGGCCAGGTTAGTCATCTAGAACCAGTAGGGGTCGAATTGTTGGAGTCATATCCTAAKATTATGTAGAAATTCATTGATGCAGGTTGGTTCRAATTCTGTTGCAATTTCTAGGGATAGTAAGAGGAGGTTTCATTGTTGTTTATAAAAGCATTTGACAGTTTTAAAACTCATGTGGGGGATGTACTAATTTATGTTACAGAACATTAAATAGGAGCAACATGTCACTTTATTGTACATGGTGAAAGATGGTGGAAGAAAATTGGATTATCTGTAGACCTGTGCAATCAATTTTTGGTATCAGAACATCATGATCCAGATTGGAGGCAAGGGATCCCAAAAAAGTGGTTAAAGGAAGAATGGAAAAGTGTTTTGTGAATAATAAAGAGGTACATAACCTCTGAGGGTAGGTATTCTTATGTTTACTGTTAGTATATGAGAAATTTAGTGCATCTAAATGGATATGCACAAATGATATTTCCCTTTTACCTGTTGAAGAACCTGACCAAAATGGCAAAGAGAGTGTAGAGTAATCCAAGAAATGATGATAAAAGTTTATTTAATCAAGGTTTGATCAAGATGTTGGTCCTGTATGCATTTAGAGAGGTTTGAGTGTCCTGGAAAGAGTTACTAGCCTCTTTAGGGTTTGTTGAAAGGAAATTAAATACTTCAAGAAGCTCTGCAAAATTACAGGAGGTATCCCCTATAGCTAGACGAACCAGATCAAGTAAAAGGAAACTTAAATCACAACAAGAGGAAGAAATCAAGTTGGAGCTTGAATCCTTTTCTTCAAAACATGAGCTTACAATTTTTGACAAGGTATATACAAGGATAATGGCTAAGCAGAGGATAGAACAATTGCAAGAAGTGAAATTTGATCTTGAAATAGAAATTGATGATGCACCTATTGAGAAACCCCCACAATTTAAATAGAGTAAAGGAAACAAAGGAAAGGGTAAATATCCTATAAACTATCCCAGTAAGCCTAAAACAAGATCTACAAACAAGTTGAGACATAATTCAAAGGCTATGTTTAAACCCTCTTTGAAGAATGATAATATGATCATTTTAGATGATCATATCACAAAGGAAATTCATAAGAAGACTAGAAAAGGGAAAAATCAAAGAGCAATGCCAAAAATATAATCTCCTCTCTCAAATGATGAGACCTCTAAAATCACTTATCAAGAAATATTAGCAATCCATACATTGAGGGATATGTCAGAGATGAAATATTTTTACATGGAGAAAGGAGAACCTAGTTTACTTGAGTCTACAACATAAGACATTATTGCGGAGAAATATGAAAAGGTGTACAAGAAGGAAAGGAAACCTAGAAATCCCAAATTATCTATTGAATTAAGCAAGATTGCACTAGAAAAAATCCAACAAGAACCTGCACTACAAGAAAATCAAGAAGAACCTTTGATTGAGAGTAAATATGTGTTGACACCTGAATATTATCAATCCATTATTGTAGACCTCAGGCAACAAAATCAAAGACTTATGATACAGAATTTCAGATTACAAACAAAATTCCAGAAGCTGAAATAGAAAGCAAAGGAAGGTCTACAAATTCTTAAAGACAATATCTAAGGATGCAACAAAATAGTATTTTTCATAACTTTGTTTTTCGGGATGAGGAGAAAATGCAGGGAAGTTGAATATTTTGTAGTTATATTTGACCACATGGATAAATAAAATTGGTGAGTAGAAATTAGTTACCTTTTGAATTTATTTACAAAAACAAATTCTAAGAATCAGCTTGTTAGTTTTCACAAGAGCATTCTCAGGGATTTGATCTTACTATGATGATTTTCCTCCTAAAAATCATCTTTTTGTTTTGACCTCGTGATGTAGTTCAAATGTAATTTCTATAGTCAAGGCATGTAATTAATGGGTCACTATGTTTTGGGATCTAGATACACAAGTGGAAACTCTTTTTTTAATATAAAACCAAGTTCATATTAAGAGGTAGGGGTTTGCGTTCAATGGTGCTATAGGACATATTGACCTGAATTGTATACCTAGAATCTGCTACACTTTACACTCAATGGAAAAGAAAGTTTGATGGCTAGATTCTCTCATTCTTGTGTTAGATTTCTCCTCTCTTACTTGAAATGCATTTGAATCTTTTGTGAAGCATTTGATTTGTTTTGTTAGTGTTGAATACTACTAAATATTTTGTTGTTTGCTCAACTGTTACAGAATTTGTGTTTGAGTATTTATCTCTAGTTTCTGAATGATATTTGGGATCGAGATTCTTCTATGTGAGTGAACATATTGTAATCTTACTGTTTCTTTTTATTCTATTTAAATATCCTTATCTAGTTGATAAAATTGATTGTCATTGACTAAGTGAATGTGGTGGAAACTTGAATTTGTGACTAGAACCTTATGTTTCCTAATTCATCCACTTATTGACCCATAAAACAACCTATAAACCCAAAAATACCTATAAACATAAACCATTGCAATAATTGAGGTGCCCTAGCTTGCCCTTAGGATTTAAGGACAACTTTAGGGACTAACAATTACTTTTTAGGATGTGAAAGTGGGTTGTGAGGTTGGAGTCATAAGCCAACCTCATTGATTAAAAGTGGTGTGAGAAACATAATTTCACTAAACAAATGAAACCCTTCTAATCCTCCCAAATTGCTTATGGGAGCAGAGATAATAGCATACTACGATTTCAAGTATCTAATACAAACATTTTGAGTATGTGGTGATGTTGTGTGCAAGAAGTGGATGTGCGTAATGATTTTCAATAGGTTAGTGATCAAAATTTTAATATGTGGACACCACTTGGTCCTTTACAAATATTGTTTATCTCTAACTTACTAAATTTCAAAAACAATCCTTGCAAAATTTGAAAAATCCCTAGGTAACTAGCATGGTGGACATGTGGGTCCTTACTCTTGAGCTTTTAATCTCCCTAGAATTTTTTCTAATCTAAGAAAGCATTGAAATCATCCCTAGATTGTAGACATGTGGGCATGTATGGGCCCTTACAAATCCTTTAAACTTCCTAGGTTGTTTTCTCTAGAAAACTTGAAACTATCCTAAGATTGTGCACATGTGGGAATATATGGGACTTTACAAACATTTTAGATTATGTTTCAAGAAACAAAACTAAGAGGTATTTGCCTCTCCAAAAATGAGTTATTTTAAAGGGAGATGGATATTTCTTAAGCAATCATTTTTTATTTATTTCCAATATCACTCAAAGGTGCGAGGAAAGAGCATACTCAACAATTTTCAAAATAGTCTTATAATCATGATTTAATGTGGTGATCGTAAAATTAAAGGTTTAGTTTTGAAATTTGAATGCGATATTAATCCATCCATGTGGCAACAAAGAAAGGGAAATATGATATGGTTCTTTTTACCCCCTTATATCTCTATGTTTGGATAAGTATATGTTCAATAAAGAACTCAAAACCTACTTTCTATGGCTTTTACAAAGTGCACAAAACAAAACTACAACTACTTGATGAAACAAGCTTCAAAATCCCTTACAATCAAATGAAAAAGAGCTTATGCACAGATTTTACTACAGACAATAGTGCAAAGAGCATAGTCTACATGAATAGAGAGACCGGTAAGTGTGCTGTCATAAAATTGGCTTAGATTGATGGAAAATTGGTTTTTATTGTTGGTTGTCATTGATGTCAACCTTTGGAGAGTGATATTATAGATTGATGTCAACTATTAGAGATTGATGTCAACCCTTGAGTATGTATGGTAGCTCTACAGGTATGGTTAAGGAACCAAATTTTGGTTGATGAATGATGTAATGAATATCAGTGTATATGTAGGAAAGACTATTCTAGATGGATAGTATATGTCATGCCATTTCCGGTGATATGTGGAACATCACATAACTCCTCACGGTTAGAGATTTATGGCCATATGAATTTGGAGAACCCTCATGAGTTATCTAGAAGCCCCTAGAAGATCAAAGAAGTCAATTATTATAGAAGCTCCTATAAGAAGTGTACTAGTCAAATTGATGGTAACTAGGAGTTAATCATGGGTATAGTTGTTGCATTAAGAAAATAATTAAAAAAAAAATCGTTGCAACAAGAAGTTGTGAGTTTGGTAAATATGGTAAAGTAGTTGTGATGAGAAGGTTGAATAGTCAAATTGGTTGACCAAGAAATAAATTAAATAATAAATTGGTTGCAACAAGAAGTTAGTTAAGTGGGATGACTGAGGATAGGGACTCTGAAGTGAGAAAAACCCTACTCTGCATGATTTGTTTCCCCTGCAGCTGAAATGGGCGTACCAGAGCAGACAGGAAGAACCATTGCATGGAATATGACTGCACAGGATGAACCCAGAAGGGGGGGTGGACCCCCTCATACTGGAATGTGGCTGCCAATGATAGAGGATGTCTACGTGCCAAGTGGACTGCATTTGATTTGCTGCCACACCTAATATATTAGCTCCTATCCAAGGATAAAGGATTCAACAAAGCAATGGATGTGGGACCAAGCACATCTCATCCAAAGGCATATTGAGGATGGGAACCAGGGGAAATGCATTCCCCAATCTGATAAACTACCCCGGTATACCATAAGCTCAACCAGGGTTGGGGAATAAACCCAGTTCATGAGGGAGCATGCTCTCATCGACAATTTTCTTGGTATTTGGCCTTCAGAATGAGATCTCATGTGATGGATTAAATATTGGTGGACTCCAAGGAGGATTATGAAGTGCAGCTCAACTCCAAGGGATTTTTTATGATCATCCTTTATAGTTTGGAATATAAGGATAGGATTTTTGATAATGGGCCATACTTCTACAAACCATCTAGGTTATTCCTCTAATTCTAGATGGACCGCTTCAAAACAGAGAAAGAATATTTCACAATGGCTCCAGTTTGGATACAACTATACTCCCCGCCATAGGAATTCTGGCTGGAGGAAATCCTAATGGGTGGGAAGATACGTCAAATATTTGAAAGCCACAAAGTAGAGAAAATACACTTCCCGTGCTCGAATATATGTCTACATGGACATATCAAAGGATTTACCAGGATCAGTAACCCTATAATATTAGGAAAAGGACTAGAATCAAACGATGTATTATGATCACATTCCCTTCCACTAGAGGAAGTTCCATGAACCTGGACACCTTTTCTGCTAATTTCCCTTGAATGCCCAGAATATAAAAGTGGGAGAGGGGAAGAAAAAGGATGGCTTCACCATGGTTGCTAACAGGAAATGCCATCCAACCAGGAAACAAACTCAAGAAAATGCTCAAAAAATCCCAACCAAAAAATCCTACGACTTTCTTAACCAACTCCAAGGGGAAAAAGAGGTTGGAGATCCACAAAAAAAAGACAATCAGGAAAAGGAAAAGGGTAAAGACAAGAACCAAATGGAACCAATAAAATAAACCAACCAAGACACAAGCCCAACAAGCAAGCCATTAATGGTCAAGCCAAAGGAGCGTTGGGATAATCTAATGAAGATGGTTGAGCAAGATCTGGAGGAAATAGACTTAGAAAAACTGGAGGAATCCTTCAATAGAAAGGATTTTCAAACCATACCAGTGGAACAACTGAGAAAGGTACATAAAGTATCCATCGAATCCATGAAAAGCTCCACCTCATGAGTGGAGATCTCCCTAGACCCATCCACTGAGTTCAAAATAACCTCACGTGAAAGAAAGAGACAAGGGCGCAAATATTCCCATCAACTCATCAAGGAAGTGGGTAACTATATGTTCAATTTAGGGAAGATCGAGAGACTCACAGAGGGATATATCCACCCACCCCATATCACATCATGATGAATATCATCACTTGGAATATTAGAGGGCTCAATGGAAGATCCAAGAAGAGGATCCTCTGAGACTATATTCGTGTTGAGAATCCGTACATTCTTCTTTTATAGGAAACAAAATGTTCCAGACAAGAAGCTGAAGACATCTTTCGGGGCTTCTGGAGAGTCTATGATTCTATTCACATGGAATCAATTGGAGTAGAAGGAGGCCTGGAAATCTTATGGAACCCAGCTACAGTCATAACAGAACAACCATTTTCAATGGTTGGCACACTTATGGCTTGCTTCAAAGTCATAGGGTCAACCAAAGAAGGAATAATAACAAAGATGTACGGGCGTCAAAGTGCTCAGGATAAAGAACTATTTTTGAAGTGAATAGCCACTACAAAATCACTAATAGGTTCATCTGATTAGGTGTTGGGAGGTGATTTCAATATCATCCTCACGTTGGAGGATAATACAGGTTGCATTAAGCATCTTGAACAAGATAGTGGTAAGTTTTGAGACCTCATTGATCAACTTGATTTAATAGATATAGAAACTAGAAATGGTATCTTCACTTGGTCCAATCACAGATCTAGGCATCAACATGTAGCTTGTAGATTGGACCGTTTCCTCATTTCAGAAGCCCTATTATTGAAGGATCCCATCATAGAAGAAAACATCCTCCCGAAATCAGGCTCGGATCACTGGCCATTTTCACTTTGTCTTGAAACTGGAGCTGCGCCCAAGCTCAAATCCTTCATATTTGAGAAGTTTTGGATCACTCACCAAGACTTTCAAAGGATTTCAGAATCTTGGTGGGCACAAGAAGAAATAGACCATGGCACATGCATGTACAAACTCCAACAATGGCTCAAAAACTTTAAAGCACAACTAAAGAGATGGAATAAGAATGTATTTGGGAACACTCTACAAAGAATATAGGGAATTGAGCAATGCTTGGAAACATTTCAAAATATCTTCCTTACTAGGGACATAATGCCAAACTTAATGATGGAAGATGAGGAACTTAAGGTAGAACTGGAAGTGAGAAAGGAACATGAGGAAATACTCTGGAGGCAGAAATCCAAAGTGCAGTGGCTCAAAGAGGGTGAAAAGAACACCAAGTTATTTCATCAATCCATGGTGCACCAAAGATACATTAACATAACCACCCAATTGGTGGATGCCCAGGGAATTTCCATTAGGGACCATGACAAAATAGCATAGGAACTGACCAACTACTACAAATATCTCCTAACATAACCCATCAAAGACAGAACACCAGCGATCTAAAAAATCACCAGGCACATACCCCCCCTAGTCACTCATGAACATAATGAATCCTTGACAAGGCCCATAACCCAAGAGGAGGTGGATCATGAAGTTAAATAAATTCCCCTAGGTAAATCTTCAGGTCTAGATGGTTTCATGATAGACTTCTTCCATTACTGCTGGCCAATGATCAAAGAAGAATTTTGGAAAGTGGTGGAGGAATCAAGAACTTCAGGGCAAGTTCTCTTAGCTTTCAATGCCACCTTCCTCATGCTCATCCCAAAGGAATAAAGGGTAATGCATCCCAAGAAATATAGACCGATAGCACTCTACAATGTTATCTACAAAATCATCACCAAGGTCATCGTTATGCATCTCAAGAGAAAACTGGCTATGTGGAAGGTAGACAAATCATGGATAGTGTAATCCTATCCCATGAAGTCATACACTCACTAAAAACAACAAGGACTCTAGGTATGCTCATCAAACTAGACCTTTCCAAACATTTTGATAGAATTAACTGGCAATACATGCAATCCCTCTTAGAGGCCTTTGGTTTCGACAACCTCTGGGTGGCTTGGATCATGAGGCTCACTTCTTCATCTTTATTTTCTATCTTAGTCAACGGATTTCCCTCCCAACATTTCTCTCCCTCCAGGGGTATTCCACAAGGGGACCCCCTCTACCCCTTTTTCTTTGTCATATTGGTGGAAGGACTGGGGTTCTACCTCAAGGTTTCAGTTGAGGAGGGTTTCCTTAAAGGCCTACCTCTTCAAAACATTCAACCTGCCCCCTCTCACATCCAATTTGTTGATGAAACTCTACTGATGAACACACCAACATCCCAGGAATCCACCAAGCTCAATTCAATCCTAACAGACTTCGCTAAAGCTTCAGGAATGGCCTTAAACCTTGATAAATCACAACTCTATTTCTTCAACACCCCGATGGCAATCCAAAACCACATATCATGACTTATGGGTATCCCAAAGAGATCCCTTTTTTATAATTATCTAGGTGTTCCCCTAATGGGAGTGACCTCTCGTAATATCCCCTCGGACAATCTATTGCTCTCCATCTCCAACAGGCTCAAGAACTGGACCTTTAGATCACTTAACCTTGCAGCTCGACTGGTTCTTTTAAATTTTTTTCTTCACGCTCTACCAACCTACCTCTTCAATTCCCTAGAAACACCCCAGTATGTCATCAAGGCCATTAGAAACATCCAACACAACTTCTTGTGGCACGAGAATAACCCAAATAAAAAGTGGGCATTGGTCGGATGGGACAAAATATGCAGGCCTAAAGTCATAGGGGGACTAGGGCTCAGAGATACAAGGAAAAACTGTGTAATGGGGGAAAACATTTGGTGGTGATGGCTCAAGCACTCCACATAAATATGGGAAAGAATCTGGAAAATAAAATACGTGCCCACTACCAGAGAAGAGCAGCTAATCGGATTCAACGATCAAGTATAGGGATCCAATATCTAAAACATGGCCTGGAACAATAAAATGCTCATATAGAACCAAGCCTTCTGGGAGATAAGCAATGAATAACACTCCCTGTTCTAGAAAGACTTCTGGCAACAACAACTACCTCTAACCACTATTTAATATATGATCCCCCTACATCAATAAATGCAATTCGAGGACTCCATGCACATAAAATATCTATGGAAAGAAAATGATCAGCATCATCCTTGGCGCAAATGGAAGACTGAACCCCATGAACTATACATACAGACAGAGTTGGACCTACAGGCCTAGAAAGACTGTGAAAATCAAAGGAAAATACACATCATGGAAGGTCCAGACATACTTAGATGGGGGCACTCCACAGTAGGAATTTTCTCAGTCAAAGAATATTATCATCTACATGAAAACTACCAATATCAACCAAGGGAGAACATCTAAGGCAAGATATGGAATCCAAAATTCTTGCCGAAAGTGTCAATATTCCTATGGCTTGTTTTCCAAAATTGCATACTAACTTGGGACAATCTTCGAAAGAAAGTGTTTGTGGGCCCCTCAATCTATCCCCTCTGTCGGCAACAAGAAGAAATGATGGAGCACCTATTCAACCTCTACAACCACAGTGATAACATCTGGGATATGGGAGAACAACTAATGCGTCGCTCCAACAAAAATTGAGTTAGTATCATAAGCACAGTGGAGAATTGGGACTCGATTTCCTATCAAAATCCAATCTTGGATCACATCTAACAGCTTTTACCTAGATTCTCAATGTGGAAAATATGGAAAGAGAGAAATAAGATGATTTTTCACTCGACATCCTCCCCCCCTCTCTCAATCTGGGAAAGAATTATGAACTTGATTTGGGTAATGATCAGAGCTGAGAAGTGGACCCAAGAGGATCTAAAATGTAATCTTGGAGAGAGTCATATCCTACAGTCCTAGAAACTTAACCTCACATATGGAAAAAAGACTATTGGAGTCACTAGAACTAGGATCAACCCATGCACTTGGTCCCCAACGCCCCTGGGTTTTATTAAATTGAACTTTGATGGGTTTTCAAAAGGGAATTCAGGGTCGGCAAGATTTGCTACAGTCCTTTGCGACGAGGAAGGAAAAATTCTTCATTATGCAACATGTTATCTAAGAATCAACACAAATAATGTAGTATATCTCTGGAGCCTTCTCGGAAGGATCAAGCTTGCAATAGATCATGAATTTCATCATCTTATAGTGGAGGGCGATTCCTAGATTATTATCCATCTTATCACTAAAATAATTCATGGATCACACCCATTGGATGTCTCACCCAGTTGGAGACTCTCAAGATTGTTGGAAGATTTCAAGTCCTTCTTACATCCAAATATCACCCTTATCCCCTCCCATGTGAAAAGAGAGGCAAACAAAATCTTTGATTGTTTGGAAAACGAGGGGGTGGATACCATGGAGGAGCTGATTCACTGGAATGTGAAAACCTCTCCACAGTCCAGGCTATCAGACCATTGTATAGACTTAGCCAGAAATGATTATTCAATCCTGAATGGGGTACCACGTGACAAAGGGAGGCCACGTAGCCTACCCATGCCTCAAGATATAAATATGGCAGGCCATCACCATTCACTTCAGTATTGAATGAAGGGTGACCATTATTGCCCGTAGAGGATGGGAGGACAGCTCCCACGAGTTAGGATAATGGTGGATATGAGGTTTAATTATAGATCTTGGGTGAGTACAAGAGTCATGTCAGCACAAAGGTTAATTCTCTCACTCGATGTTTTTTGGCATTACTTCTCCCTCATTATCTACCACTCTTCTTGCTCTGCAAAAGGAACCTGCGAGAAGTGAGTCTTCCTCACAGTTACTCAGAGAATTCTTAGCCCTCCTGGCCTAGCCATGTCGAGGGAGAGGGGTAAGCCGAGGCGCGACCCAGCCTGGTATAGTTATGTTGCACAACATAGATGGATGCAGCAACTAGAACGATCCTTGTCCATAGCCCAGACTTAGTGCATGGAGAGGCCAAGGACTCCACCGATGGCATATGTTGAGGAGGTTATTCAAGAGGAACCCATCCAGGTTCCTTCAGAATCCCTCATCCTCACAATTCTAGATGACTTGAAGCTCCCCAGCCACCACATAGTGAGTATTAGTAGCCACGATGCCATGGAAGGCACCACCTACATCATTGAGGAGGAATTCCCAGGGGAATTCCTCCACTTGGACTCAAGTGTTCCATCCCAGGACACCAACAACAAAGGCGCAGAATCGGCGGAGACGACCAAGGAGGAGGAAATTGACATTGGGTTGGAGGACAAGGGCACTGAGCTAGGGGTCACCCAATCTTGGCACGTCCACCACTCTCTAAAATCCCTAAATTATTCCCTTCTTTGCCTCCTGTCTTCGACCTAGAGAAGCTAGAGCTCATATTTGAGCTAAGGAGCCAAATGGAAGACCAACACCACTAGGACACCCTCATGAGTCAACAGATTGAAATGTTGTATGACACATTCTCGAATTCACCTGCTAACCAACGTTTCCTGACCTGTGTGAAGCCTTTCATCCTCCATCCCATGGGATACCCTCTCACCGGATCTCCGGAAAAAATACCCCCTGGTGATAATGGTTATTTTTTGGTTCTTTGCAATGGATTCCTTTTACAATTCTCGCCTAGATCCCTGTACTAGGATGACACAATTTTACAATTTTGTTTTATTTTCTCAGTTTCTAGATTGTCTTAGGCTTCTAGAACAGTTATGTAGGAACATGAATCGACCACCTGCTCTGGTTTTTGTTTGCCAGAGAAGATGGTGAATAACACTTTGGAATACAAGTATCACAATCTGCCACCTGTTCCAGTTTCTGCTAATTTGGAGGAACAGGTGGAAGATTGATGACATGTGGCATTTTTGTCTTATAATAGCACAGTAATAGGAAACACCCTTTTTTACTTAAAAAAGAAGAAGAAGTTAGTTAAGGGAAAATAAGTTATGAATAAACTAATTATATTAAATTTAGTTGCAACAAGAAGTTGTGAGTAAAGATAAATTATTTAAATAATAAAGTAGTCAAGTTGGTTGCAAAGAAAAATTATTTAAATAATAAAGTGGTTGCAACAAAAAGTGGTGAGTTTACTATTTATGGATAAGTCAAAGTGGTTTCAAAAGAAATTAATTAAAAAAGTTAGTTGCAATTAGGAGTGGAGAACTTACTATTTGTGGAAAGTGGTTAAGTTAAGTGGACAAAGTGGTTAAGTGGACAAAAGTTGATACTTCTAGAGGAAGCTACTTGGAGAGTATAAATAAGAGAGAAAGGGTCTCTCATTAGCACTTATTGAATAACATTGAATATATAATTTCTGAAAGGTTATTTGGGCAGGTATTATTGATAGAGAAAAGTGCAGCATAAAGAGTGTGGTAGAAAAAGTATGACAGGAAAAGTGTGGAAAAAAAAGTGCGTTAGGAAAAGTGCAGTAGAAAAGGTGTGGCAGAAAAAGTGCGACAGGAAAAGTGCGGTAGAAAAAGTGTGGCAGGAAAATTGCTCCAGAAAAGGTGCACTAGAAAACATTTAGCAAGAAAATTGCAATAGAAAAAGTGTGGCAAAAAAAATCGCAGTATAAAAATCACGACAAAAAAACCGTGATAGAAAAAGTGCGGCAGAAAAATTGCGGTGGAAAAAGTCGGGGCAGAAAAATCCTGATAGAAAAATAGCGGTAGCAGATTTGCGGCAACAGAATGCTACAAGAAGAAAAAGAGGTATGGTTTTCAGACGTGTAGTGTTGAACTTATGAATCTGATTGAGGGTTTACCTTGTAAATCTATTGGATTCCCTCTTGGAATTTTAGGGCTTGTTGTAGAATGGTTTTGAGGCAAATCTATTGAAGTATATTGTTAGTACCCTTAGTTTGATTTATTGTCATATCTTGTGGTGCATTGTGAGAGACACTTGTTAGTGGTATTGGTATATGATTGGATTACGAATGATACATCCTTGATGCTACATAAAAGTGAGGTTTTGGCACATGGTTTGATGTAATGGTTTATGGTATTTGGTTATGGATAGTGTGATGTATTTTTAGAGAACCTTTGATGGTTATATTGGTATATGGTTGAGGTACATGTTGGGTACATGGTTGAGACAAGTAGTTGATGAGTTGGAACATACATGAGATGTATAGTTGACGATATTGGTATATATTAATGAGTCATACTTGATGTGTAGTTGATGCATGATCAGTACATACTTGGTACATGGTTGGAGGCACTTGTTAGTAGTATTGTTGACACAGGGTTTATGGACGATGTAGCATACTTGTCTTGGTATATTATTAGAAGCACATATTAATCTTGGTGATGATTATGAGTTGTTGTGATATGCTTGGTTGATGCACATATTGGTGATATTGTGCATATGGTTGAGAGTTGTCTTAGGGATTGATATTGGTGAGTACATTTGATTTGGTTGACAAGATTGATGAAACATGTTGTTGTGATAGGTAGTTTGGACAGGTTGTTGTAACAAGTTATTTGTACAGGTTTGGTGTATGATTGATGCACTTGTTTATGGCATAGGTTGAGGTACATGTTGATGCATGGTACATGTTGGAAGAGGTTATTGGCACAGGTTGTTTACATGTTATTGGTACAAGTTGTTTACAGGTTATTGGTACAGGTTGATTAGAGGTTATTTGGTTCAAGTTGTTTGGTATAGGTTTACAACAATATATATCAAAGTGATAGTGTGGCATTGGTTCCATCATTCTAATTATATTTTAGGGTGGTTGGATGGAGAAATAATAGGTTATTGTAGCCACCTTCTGGTTGTAGTCGAAGAACATAGGAGTTTGTAGCCTCTTTCTGGTTGTAGCCAGAGAATTGGGGAGTTGGATATTCCCTCAGGTTTTAGCCTGAGAAACTAGGGGGTTAGAGCCTCCTTCCAGCTGTAGCTGGAGAATTGGAAGTTGGTGCTTCCTTGAATGTAATTCTTGACATATAAGAAAATCATTATGTGGTTTTCTGCCACAATGGGTTTCCACGTAAATATTGGTGTATTGTGAATTGTGTGGATGTGTTTGTTATTGGTTATTATGCACTAATGAATGTTAATGCTTGTGATACAGTAAGATATTTATGATGAAGAAATGAACATGGTTGAATAAGTAAATAATATACTTTGTGGTTTAAAGGATTAATAATTGGCACTGATTGCTCATTACTAATTAAACCCCCCTCCCAGTAATCTAACAATTGGTATAAGAGAAGGTTCCTTCAGGAAACAATTTAACCACTGGAAGGAGATCATGGATTATTCTGAGAATGGAGTACCACTATTTTATGGTCAGAATGGTTTTAAGTATGAGATATGGATTAGAAGGATGAAATTATTTTTAAAGGAACAAGGGTATGATATTTGACAATCAGTTGTTACAGGGTATGATAGTTCAAAAAGAGAAAAGACTATATCAAAGAAGGAACTGAAACGAAATAACAAAATTGTAATGGATTTCATTTTCGAAGGACTATATGATTCAATAAAAGGAAAAGTGGGTAAATATTCATCAGCTAAAGAAATTTGGGATAAGTTACATCATATCTATTCTTCACCCATCACAGAGTTAGAGAATGTAAAAAAATATGCAGGTGCAAATCAAGAAGAAAGATGTTCATCATGTCAAACAAATTCAGAAGATGAAGTGTACATAATCAAAATAAATATTTTGTTTTTCTTTAATTGTGAAAAGAAAAGATATCTTGAAATGGAATGCCATGAAGGAAATGAGACAGAAAAAATAATTGAAATAGAATACAATTATGAAGAAGAGTTGATCAATGCTTTAGATGAACTAAGAAAAGAAAGAGAAGAAAATTAGTCACTCGAGAAAGAATTAATGAAACAAAAGGAAAGTGTTCACATTTTTTAAGAATCCCAACATCTCATCGATAACTTAAGAACTCAGCTAGAAGAAGCCAGAAACATTGAAGAAAATATTGAATATCAAAATCCATATTTGGAATCCAACATAACAACATAGAAGGAAGAAGCAAAAATGAGAGAGAATATATTGACAGATCAGCTTAAGGAAATAACTAATGATCTAAACTAGCTTAAGGAAAAGTTTGGTCAAGAAGAGAAAGGACTTGATGAAGAAATAATCACTTTAAAAATCAAGCTTGAAGAAGAGAAGAGAACATAAGAAGTCATGAAGTCTCAGATAATGAAGAAAGAAGAAGTTGTCACATTGAGAAGTAAAATCATCAAGCTCAACAAGAACATTGAAGAGGAAGGAACATCTTCATTAGTTGTAGAGAATGAGGAGAAGCACTCTAGGTTGCTAGAAAAAGAAGAAGGAAGAAATGAGCAATATTTATGCAAAAGTACTCAAAGGAAGGAATCATAGTCAACCAGAATCTAGGAAAACTAATAAGATACATATTCAAGAAGGCCATCCATGGTCAAGCCACAAAGAAGCTGCAATCATGATCATGATTAGTCAAGACTGAAATTCAAAAGGACTACACCACAAAGAAGATCATTCACTCCTAGGTATGTAAATTTATTTTATGGTCATTGTTTTTATTGTACTAACATTGGACATAAGGTTTTAGATTGTAGGGATTATAAAAGAAATGTTCAAGCAAGAAATGATTATGTGGCCCCATGTAACATTGAATGTTACAAATCTCATAACTATGGACACGTAGCTCGAGATTGTAGAAGCATGATCGATACTTCCATGAAAGATAACATTGATATCATATATAAGAAAGTATGGATAAGAAAACATGAAGAACAAGTGAACAAAGACCAGGTCCCGGAGATCGCAAGATTGGCAATAAAACAAGATGAAGACAAATCTAAAAAGAAAAAAGGAATATGTCAGATATATAAAGGTTTGAAAAAGAAATGAAAGAAAAGGAGGACAATTAAATAAGGAACAAATTCAAGAGATTGTACTTTCAGGTATTGTAGTGATAGATGAATCCACAGATAGAAAGAAAGAAGTCATATTTCAGAGAGATGATGAATCTACCAATGAATATGATGATGACTCTGCATCAGAGCAGGAATTGTTCTGAGCCATCCTGCTTAGAGACTCCCAGGTAATATGAATAATAGATAGGGGGAGTCTATATGGTAGCTGAGACAGACCAGAGAACCATCCTTCGAGCAACTTTCATAGTTTGAGTAGACATATTCAGAGAAGTCAGTTAGCAGAAGTACAATATGATAGATTAATCAGTTGTAGTAGTCAATACTTCATGATAGTACACTGAAAAATGGGTCAATATTATTGACATTTGTGTAGTAGAGTATTGGACAGTATGGACAAAGATGGATTCGTAAGAACACTTAGCAAGTTTGGACAGATATATGACAGTGGATGAGAGCATGGATTCATAGATTGGTTCATAGAGTGGTTCAGAGACAAAGGAATATTATCATAATGGATGATAATTACACAGGAATATTTGAATGCATACTCTTGAAAAATAACTCCAAAAGGGAGCAGGTACAAGAAGACTTATATTTTTTCTACACAACATCTTGTAGAGAATTCAAGAGAGAGAAACATAACCCAAAATATAGGTAGAAATATCATTCATATAAGTTGTCGAAAAGAGATATAAGAATAGAGGTATGATTCCATGGGAAGAGATTCATCAGATGCAGGATAGAGAGTTAGATGCTTGGAGAGAGAGAACAAAGGAATGTTTCTAGGGGGATTTATTGTCACAAGTGAAGAATGAGCTATATGACTTCAGTGTTGCATCAAAGTGATACATTTTTTCAAAGGGGTAGATATTATTCATATGAAGGGAGATAGAGTAATTAGAGGCTTAGAAACACAAAGAAAATATCAAAGGAATTTAGAAAGGGGAAGCATCCCCAAGGAGAGTTCAATCAGGGGGAGCATCCCCAAGGAGAGATACCCTTTTCCATTGATGTCAAACGGGGAGAGATAGAAACATTGATGATGAGTATGAGAATGAATGTTATCATGACTAAGTGTTTCCATCAATGTTGGTGTTGCCATCAATGCCAAAGGGGGATATTGTCAGACAGTTGGTTTAGATTGATGGATTGTTGGTTTGGATTGTTGGTTTTCATTGATGTCAACCTTTGGAGAGTAATATTATAGATTGATGTCAACTCTTAGAGATTGATGTCAACCCTTGAGTATGTCTGGTAGCTCTACAGGTATGGGTAAGGAACCCAAGTTTGGTTGAGGAATAATGTAATGAATATCAATGTATATGCAGGTAAGACCATTTTATATGGATAGTATATGTCATGCCCTTTCTGGTGATATGTGGAACATCACATAACTCCTCATGGTTAGAGAGTTATGGCCATATGAAGTTGGAGAACCCTCATAATTTATCTAGAAGCCCCTAGAAGGTCAAAGAAGTCAATTATTCTAGAATCTCCTAGAAGAAGTGTACTAGTCAAATTGATGGTAACTAGGAGTTAATCATGGGTATAATTTTTGCATTAAGAAAATAATTAAAAATAAATTAGTTGCAACAAGAAGTTGTGAGTTTGGTAAATATGGTAAAATAGTTGTGATGAGAAGATTGAATAGTCAAAGTGGTTGACCAAGAAATAAATTAAATAATAAAGTGGTTGCAACAAGAAGTTAGTTAAAGGAAAATAAGTTATGAATTGACTAATTATAGAAACGTTAGTTGCAACAAGAAGTTGTGAGTAAAGATAAATTATTTAAATAATAAAGTAGTCAAAGTGGTTGCAAAGAGAAATTTTTTAATAATAAAGTGGTTGCAACAAAAAGTGGTGAGTTTACTATTTATGGATAAGTCAAAGTGGTTGCAAAAGAAATTAATTAGAAAAGTTACTTACAACTAGGAGTGGGGAACTTACTATTTGTTGAAAGTGGTTAAGTTAAGTGGACAAAGTGGTTAAGTCGAAAAAGTGGATAAGTGGACAAAGTGGTTAAGTGGATAGAAGTTGATACTTCTAGAGGAAGCTACTTGGAGAGTATAAATAAGAGAGCAAGGGTCTCCCATTAGCACCTATAGAATATCATTGAATATCTATTGTGTGAAAGTTTATTTGGGAAAGTATTATTGATAGAGAAAAATTCGGAAGAAAAAGTGCGGTAGGAAAACTACGGCAGAAAAGTTGCAGCAGACAAAGTGCAGCAGGAAAAGTTTTCAAGAAAATGTGCAGCAAGAAAAGTGTGGTAGGAAAAGTGTGGTAGGAAAACTATAGTAGAAAAGGTGCAGGAGGAAAATTGTGAAAGAAAAAGTGCAACAAAAAATCGCAGTAGGAAAAGTGCGGTAGAAAAATAACGGAAGGAAAAGTGTGGGAGAAAAATCGCGGCAGAAAAACCGCCACATAAAAAGTGAGGCAAAAACACATGACAGAAAAACTAGGGCAAAAAAAGTGCGGTAGCATATTTGCGGCAGAAAAACCACGGCAATAGAACGCTACAAGAAGAAAAAGAAGTAAGATTTTCATACATGTAGTGTTGAATTTATGAATCTGGTTGAGGGTTTTCCTTGTAAATTTGTTGGATGTTGTCTTGGAAGTTTAGGGCTTGTTGTAGAATGGTTTTGAGGCAGATCTATTGAAGTATATTTTTAGTGCACTTCGTTTGATTTATTGGCATATCTTGTGGTGCATTGTGAGAGACACTTGTTAGTGATCTTGGTATATGATTGGCTTATGAATGATACATCCTTGAGGTTACATAAAAGTGAGGTTATGGCACATGGTTTGATGTAATGGTGTATGGTATTTGGTTATGGATAATGTGATGTATTTCTAGAGAACTTTTGATGGTTATATTGGTATATGTATTTTGTATATGGTTGAGGTACATGTTGGGTACATGGTTGATACAAGTAGTTGATGAGTTGGCACATACATGAGATGTATAGTTGATGATGTTGGTATATCTTTATGAGTCATACTTGATGTGTAGTTGATGCATGATTGGTACATACTTGGTACATCATTGGAGGTACTTGTTAGTATTATTGTTGACACATGGTTTATGGATGATGTAGCATACTTGTCTTGGTATATTATTATAAGCACATATTGATCTTAGTGATGATTATGAGTTTTTGTGATATGCTTGATTGATGCACATATTGGTGATATTGTGCATATGGTTGAGAGTTTTCTTGGGGATTGATCTTAGTGAGTAGATCTAATTTGGTTGATAAGATTGATGAGACAGGTTGTTGTGATAGGTTGTTTGGACAGGTTGTTGTAACATGCTATTTGTACAAGTTTGGTGCATGGTTGATGCACTTGTTTATGGTATAGGTTGACGTACATGTTGATGCATGGTACATGTTGGCACAGGTTAATGGTACAGGTGTTTTACAGGTTATTGGTATAGGTTGATTACAGGGAGTTTGGTACAGGTTGTTTGGTGCAGGTTGATTGGTATAGGTTTATAACAGTATATCTCATAGTGATAGTGTGACAGTGGTTCCATCATTCTACTTATATTTTAGGGCGGTCGGACGAGGAAAGGATAGGTGGTTGTAGCCACCTTTCGGTTGTAGCTGAAGAACATAGGGGGTTGTAGCCTCCTTTTGGTGGTATCCAGGGAATTGGGGACTTGGAGCTTCCCTCAGGTTGTAGCCTGAGAAACTAGGGGGTTAGAGAAGCCTTCAAATTGTAGTTGGAGAATTGGAAGTTGGTTCTTCCTTGAATGTAATTCTTGACATATAAGAAAAGCATTATGTGGTTTTCTCCCACATTGGGTTGCCATGTAAATATTGGTGTATTGTGTGGATGTGTTTGTTATTGTTTATTATGCATTGATGAATGTTAATGATTGTGATACAATAAGATATTGATGATGAACAAATGAACATGGTTTAATAAGTAAAATAATACACTTTGTGGTTTAAAGGATTATTAATTGGCACCAATTKCTCATTACTGATTCACCCCCCTCTCAGTAATCCAACAATTGGTATCGGAGTAGGTTCCTTCTGGAAATGATTTAACCACTGGAAGGAGATCACGGATTATTCTAATAATGGAGTACCATTGCTCAATGGTCATAATGGTTTAAAGTATGAGATATGGAGCGAAAGGATGAAATTATTTTTAAAGGCACATGCGTATGATATTTGGCAATTAGTTGTTACAAGATATGATAGTTCAAAAAGAGAAAATACTACATCAAAGAAGGAACTAAAATGAAATAGAAAAATTGCAATGGATTTCATTTTGGAAGGACTATATGATTCAATAAAAGACAAAGTGGGTAAATGTTCATTAGCTAAAGAACTTTGGGATAAGTTACATCATATATATTCTTCACCCATCACATAATCAGAGAATGTAAAAGAAGATGCAGGTGAAAATCAAGAAGAAAGATGTTCATCATGTCAAACATATTCAGAAGATGAAGAGTACACAATCAACATAAGTATGTTGTTTTTCTTAATTGTGAAAAATGTGGATATCTTGAAATGCCATGAAGGAAATGAGATAGAAAAACTAATTGAAATATAAGACAATTATGAAGTAGAACTGATCAGTGCTTTAGATGAACTAAGAAAAGAAAGAGAAGAAAATAAGTCACTCAAGAAAGAATTAATGAAACAAAAGGAAACTATTCACATTTTTGAAGAATCTCAACAGGTCATCGAGAACTTAAGAACTCATCTAGAAGAAGCCAGAAACATCGAAGAAAGTATTGAAGATCAAAAGCAATATTTGGAAGCCAACTTAGCATCACATAAGGAAGAAACAAAAATGAGAGAGAAGATATTGACAGCTGGTCTTAAGAAAATAACTAATGATTTAAACCATCTTGAGACAGTGTTTGGTCAAGAAGAGAAAGGACTTGAACAAGAAATAATCACATTAAAAATACAACTTGAAGAAGCGAAGAGAACATAAGAAGTCATGAAGTCTCAGATAATGAAGAAAGAAGAAGAGGTTGATAAGCTTGAAGAAGAAGTTGTCACATTGAGAAGTAAAATCATCAAGTTCAGCAATAATGTTGAAGAGATAGAAACTTATGCATCAATTGTAGAGAATGAGGAGAAGCACTCTAGGTTTCTAGAAAAGAAGAATGAAGAAAAGAACAATAGTTATGCAGAAGTACTCAAAGGAAGGAATCATGGTCAACCATAATCTAAGAAAACTAATAAAGATACATCTTCAAGAAGACCATCCATGTTCAAGCCACAAAGAATCTTCAATCATTATCATGATCAATCAAGGAAGAAATTTAGAAGGACTACACCACAAAGAAGATAATTCACTCCCAGGTATGTAATTTATTTTATGGTCATTTTTTTTATTGTACTAACTTTGGACATAAGGTTTCAGATTGCAGGGATTATAAAAGTAATGTTCAAGTAAGAAATTTTTATGTGGCCCCACGTAACATTGAATGTTACAAATGTCATAAGTATGGACACATAGCTCGGGATTGTAGAATCATGATCGATACTTCCATGGAAGAGAAAATTGATATCATATATAAGAAAGTATGGATAAGAAAATAGGAAGAACAGGTGAACAAAGACGAGGTCCCAGAGATCACAAGATTGGCAATAAAACAATATGAAGACAAATCTACAAAGAAAAGGGAAGATGTGAGATACATAAAGGTTTGGAAAAGAAATGAAAGAAAAGGAGGACATGTAAATAAGGAACGAGTTCAATTGATTGTACTTTCAGGTATTGTAGTGAAATATGAATTGATAGATAGAAAGAAAGAAGTCATAGTTCATAGAGATGATAAATCTACCGATGAATATGATGATGACTCTGCATGAGAGCATGATTTTTTCTAAGACATCTGATTTAGAGACTACCAGGTAATATGAATAATAGAAAGGAGGAGTCTATGCAGTAGCTAAGATAAACCAGAGAACCATCCTTCAAGTAACTTGCATAGTTTGAGTAGACAGATTCAGAGAAGTCAGTTAACAAAAGTACAGTATGATAGATTAATCAGTTGTAGTAGTGAATACTTCATGATAGTACAGTGACAAATGGGTCAACATTATTGACATTTGTGTAGAAGAGTCTTGGAAAATATGGACAAAGATGGATTTGTAAGAACACTTAGCAGGTTTCTACAGATATATGACAGTGGATGAGAGCATGGATTCATAGATTGGTTCAGAGAGTGGTTCAGAGAAAAATGAACATTATCATAATGGATGATAATTACATAGGAATATTTAAATGCTTATTCTTGAATGTTTTTCATATATGTCAGTTGATTACACAAGGAAGCACCAATGGAAAATAACTCCAAAAGGAAACAGGTACATGAAGACTTATATTTTTTCTACACAACATCTTGCAGAGAAGTCAAGAGATAGAAACAAAACCAAAAAGATAGGTAGAAATATCATTTATAGAATTTTTTAGATAGAGAGATAAGAATAGAGGTATGATTCCAGGGGAAGAGATTCATCAGATGTATGATAGTGAGTTAGAAGCTTGGAGAGAGAGCACAGAGGCATGTTTCCAAGGGGATATATTGTCACAAAGGAAGAATGAGCGATATGACTTCAGAGTTGCATCATATTGATACCCTTTTTCAAAGAGGGATATATTGTTCATATGAAGGGAGAGAGAGTAATAAGAGGCTTAGAAACATAGAGAAAATGTCAAAGGCATTTAGATAGGGGGAGTATCTCCAAGGAGAGTTCAGTTAGGGGGAGCATCCCTAATGAGAGATACCATTTGCCATTGATGTGAAAGGGGGAGAGATAGAAACATTGATGAGGAGTATGATCATGAATGTTATCATGACTAAGTGTTTCCATCAATGTTGGTGTTTCCATCAATTCCAAAGTGGGATATTGTTAGACAGTTGGTTTATATTGATGGAAAGTGGGTTTGGATTGTTGTTTTTCATTGATGTCAACCTTTGGAGAGTGATATTGTAGGTTGATGTCAACTCTTAGAGATTGATGTCAACCCTTGAGTATGTCTGGTAGCTCTAGAGGTATGGGTAAGGAACCCAATTTTGGTTGAGGAATAATGTAATGAATATCAATGCATATGCATATAAGAGTATTCTAGATGGATATTATATGTCATGCCATTTTTGGTGATATGTGAAACATCACATAAATCCTCATAGTTAGAGAGTTATGGCCATATGAAGTTGGAAAACCCTCATGCGTTATCTAAAAGCCCATATAAGGTAAAATAAGTCAATTATTCTAGAAGCTCCTAGAAGAAGTGTACTAGTCAAATTGATGGTAACTAGGAGTTAATCATGGGTATAGTTGTTGCATTAATAAAATAATTAAAAATAAATTGGTTTCAACAAGAAGTTGTGAGTTTGGTAATTATGGTAAAGTAGTTGTGATGAGAAGATTGGATAATCAAAGTGGTTCAGCAAGAAATAAATTAAATAATAAAGTGGTTGCAACAAGAAGTTGGTTAAGGGAAAATAAGTTATGAATTGGCTAATTATAGAAAAGTTAGTTGCAACAAGAAGTTGTGAGTAAATATAAAATATTTAAATAATAAAGTAGTCAAAGTGGTTGCAAAGAGAAATTATTTAAATAATAAAGTGGTTGCAACAAGAAGTGGTGAGTTTACTATTTATGGATAAGTCAAACTGGTTGAAAAAGAAATTAATTGAAAATTTTAGTTGCAACTAGGAGTGAAGAACTTACTATTTGTGGAAAGTGGTTAAGTTAAATGGACAAAGTGGTTAAGTGGAAAAATTGGCTAAGTGGAAAAAGTGGTTAAGTGGACAAAAGTTGATACTTCTAGAGGAAGCTACTTGGAGAGTATAAATAAGAGAGCAAGGGTCCCCCATTAGCACTTATTGAATATCATTGAATATAGATATTGTGAATGGTTATTTGGGCAGGTATTATTGATAGAGAAAAGCATGGTAGAAAATGTGTGGCAGACAAAATGTTGTATAAAAAGCGTGGAAGGAAAATATGACAGAAAAGGTGCGGCTGAAAAAGTGCGACAGAAAAGGTGTGGCAGAAAAACTGTGACAAAAAGAGTGAAACAGAAAAATTGTGGCAGGAAAAGTGCTGTAGAAAAACTGGGGCAGGAAAAGTGCAGTAGAAAAACCGAGGCAGAAAAAGTGCAGCAGAAAATCACGGAAGGAAAATTGCGGTAGAATATTCTTGGCAACAAAACCACAGAAACAGAACACTACAAGAAGAGAAAGAGGTATGGTTTTCATACATGTAGTGTTGAACTTATGAATCTAGTAGAGGGTTTTCCTTGTAAATCTATTGGATGCCATCTTTGAAGTTTAGGGCTTGTTGTAGAATGGTTTTGAGGAAGATCAATAGAAGTATATTTTTAGTGCACTTAGTTTGATTTATTGGCATATATTTTGGTGCATTGTGAGAGACACTTGTTAGTGATATTGGTATATGATTGTCTTATGAATGATACATGCTTGAGGCTACAAAAAAGTGAGGTTATGGCACATGGTTTGATGTAAGGGTTTATGGTATTTGGTTATGGATAGTGTGATGTATTGCTAGATAAATTTTGATGGTTATATTGGTATATTTATTTGGTATATGGTTGAGGTACATGTTGGGTACATGGTTGAGACAAGTAGTTGATGAGTTGGCACATACATGAGGTGTATAGTTGATGATGTTGGTACATCTTGATGACTCATACTTGATGTGGAGTTTATTCATGATTGGTACATACTTGGTACATGGTTGGAGACACTTGTTAGTAGTATTGTTGACACAAGGTTTATGGATGTTGTAGCATACTTGTCTTGGTATATTATTAGAAGCACATATTGATATTGGTGATGATTATGAGTTGTTGTGATATGTTTGGTTGATGGACATCTTGGTGAAATTGTGCATATGATTGAGAGTTGTCTTGGTGATTGATCTTGGTGAGTAGCTCCGATTTGGTTGATAATATTAATGAGACAGGTTGTTGTGATAAGTTGTTTGGATAGGTTGTTGTAACAAGTTATTTGTACAGGTTTGGTGCATGGTTGATGGACTTGTTTATGGTACAGGTTGATGCATGGTACATGTTGGCACATTTGATCAGTACAGGTTGTTTACAGGTTATTGGTACATGTTGTTTACGAGTTATTGGTACAGTTTGATTACAGGTTGTTTGGTATAGGTTGTTTGGTGTAGGTTGATTGGTACATGTTTACAACAATATATCTCATAGTGATAGTGTGACAGTGGTTCCATCATTCTAGTTATATTTTAGGGTAGTTGGACAGGGCAATGATAGGTGGTTGTAGACACCTTCTGGTTGTAGCCGGAGAACATAGGGGGTTGTATCCTCCTTTTGGTTGTAGCCAGAGAATTCGAGATTTGGATCTTCCCTCAGGTTGTAGCTTGAGAAACTAGGGGGTCGAAGCCTCCTTCCAGTTGTAGCTGGAGAATTGGAAGTTGGTCCTTCCTTGAATGTAATTCTTGACATATAAGAAAAGAATTTTGTGGTTTTTTCCCACATTGGGTTTCCACGTAAATATTGGTGTATTTTACATTGTGTGGATATTTTTTTTATTGTTTATTATGCACTAATGAATGTTAATTCTTATGATACAGTAAGATATTGATGATGAACAAATGAACATGGTTGGATAAGTAAAATAATATACTTTGTGTTTTAAAGGATTAATAATTGGCACCAATTGCTCATTATTGATTCACCCCCCTCTTAGTAATCCAACATGTGTAGTTATACATGGACCACACAACAATTTATCTCATACCCATGCACACATAGAGAAATGGTGGGCCAAAAATTTACAACATGTTATCTCAACCAAAGGTTGAATTGCAGTGTCTAAAGGATGGGCTAGGACAATTTTGGTCCCTGCAAACACAAGAGAGTGAGAATAAGAGCCTGAAATTACCAATAGGGGAGGAATTGGATCCAAATCCCTAGTATGGTCGTCAATCTATTGGGATCTTTTCGTCACTTGGATGAGAAACAAAGAGCCCTTTAGATGCCTTGTTGGACCAACAAGACATCACATAAATGATTAGTAGATTAGTGAATCCAAAAGACAGTAAATAACAAAACAAATAACCAAGAAATGAAAGCAAGCTAAGCACATGTAAATTATAAAAGATGCATGAAATTGACACAAAAGATAATTACCCAAATGGCAAGTGATCCTTGAATTGAGAACACCAAAGAAGAAAAGTGGGACCATGGATCCGTTATTTCTCCTTGGGGGGGATCTTGAGTCCCCCCAAAATAGATATTTAATCTCCTATCTAAGATTGGCAATGGTGAAGAACTTCTTGGTCAAGTTTCTCAAGAGGTGAGAGGCTTACCAAATGCTATGATTGATCAAATGGATCTCAAGAGAATAGATGTATTCTTTAAGAGAAAATGGGAAGAATAGCAATACAATTAATTCCTTCCTTTTTAGCATACAATGGACATGTATTTATAGGACCATATAAAGATATTACATAGCATGTTTCAAGTGTGAACGTGAGGCCTTTGGAGGTACATCTCTTCCTTTCATTCATTCCAAGGAGAGATTTTGGGTCGATCTTGGGGTCTTGTCTTGGTTCACCTCATCCTAAAAGTGGTTGAGGCCCAACCAATTTCACAAATGTTCCATTTCCACATAAACGTGGTTTTCTTCATAGACAATCATGTAGGATGTGCATAGTGCACATCACGATATATGTTGACCTACGTGGATGTGTGCGCACTAACTTTGGTGGAAGTGTGCAAAAATTCATGGGTCTTTTATATAGTTTTGGATTCTTGCTGAAATATGTTCCGTAAATGATAGAAATATGTTGTGTTTGTGCTGATATTTTCTTTGACCATTGTATTTATTGCTTGTGATCAATTTTCCGGTGATAATAGTAATCTCACACAATGAATCCAAGAAAAATATATAAAAATTCACACTTTATTATATGAAAACCCATGAGGTAGGGAAACACCATATAATCAATCATTTAAGGAAGGGATCCACTCTTGATCACTTGCCTCTTCAAGGGGGAAACCTCTTGTTCACAAGTCTAAATGACCTATCAAGAAGGTAAGGGATAATTCTCGATGGAAAGTCCCAATTATACTCACTCTCATTTGGGATAGAATTTCCAACTAGTATGTGGGCCTGCTTTCCACTCTAAAATATCTAAATATGAATCTGAGAATAGAATTTTATTAGATGAATTAAAAATATAAAAAATAAACTAAACTAAAATGGTTATTCACTATTCTAAAATTCATTCATAACTTGTTGGCCCTTGACCAAGTTTTGAGGAACACTTGGTCATATTCGACCGTTTTTGGACTTCGATAGCCTGTAAAAAATGGAGCGATAGGCGAAGCAGAAATCACGGGATCACAGTCCAATTTTGGGCCCTTTTAGGGTTTTGGGTTAATGTAATGGGAAAGGGATGTCAGCTCGTGGGTTTACCCATGCTTAGGCTTGTTGGTGATCAAAATCTGGACCAGGGGTCAAAATTTAGTTCAAAAATAAAAGTTCTTGTTGGACTCTCATAGCCCTGTAAAAATGGAGCTGCCAGGGCGCAAGGTAAATCACGGGATCACACCAATTTTGGGCCCCTTTAGGCTCTTGGGGTTAACGTAAGGCGGGATGTCACCGGGTTTACCTACGTTTAGGTTTCTTGTTGGTGATCAAAAAATCGGACCGTGGGGTCAAAATTTAGTTCAAAAAATAAAAGTTCTTGGAATTACCTCAAAACAAACAGGTACCGTGAGTCTCCTCATTGTCACAAACCCAACGCGACTCATTTGGGTTCAAACAGACGCTAGGATATCGATCCTCGCTCAATCACTAAACAGGAAAAAAATGTAATGATCAGATACCTCCCAGCGATGGATGCTAACGGTACGTCCATACTACGGATGTGGAAAAAGCTGAATAGTGTGGTCGTGCATGACACGCGGGTACGTCAGGGCCGGTAGTTTGAACAAATCAATTTGTGACATGTAGCATTTTATGGTCAGGATTTGCGCCATCGCGGGTTCACTGTGGCTACCAATAAGTAACTCGTTATTGGATGGTTTGGTTAAAAGTTATGGATTCCACTGGACTCGAACCCCGGACCTCCACCTCGCCCAAGCTTTAACAACGCCCAAACAAATCCAATGTGCCATACATTATATGTTTATCATATATATGGGTTTATATCTATTTAAATTTGATTAATGTTTAATATGGCGGAAGGTTGGGCTGCAGCTTAGTCCCAGCCCGTGGTTGTATTATTCACCATATGACTTAAAACTATGCGCGACATTGGCATATTTCATTGGAATCCATCCCTGGTCGTTTGTATTACCACATGACCATGTCAATTGCATGCGTTTTAAACAAATTGCAAAGCCTCTACCGTATTTAAGGCGCATAAGGACCTTAATGTTTGGAGTATACTGTGGATTGGTTAGTCACATTAGTTAAGCTCATGGGTTTACATGTTTTAACACATATGACCACACACACAGCAGCACGTGGGAGTTAGTTGGTTTTAAAATGGTTTTTCCCACCAACCATTCACCGACACTTGTCCTTTGTCTATTCGCCATTGTAAACAAAGCCCCTTTTGTGATAACGCGAGGTCGCATGGACCCTTGTGACCAATGGCCATTCCTTAGCGGTTAGGCTGGCATCACTTCTAACCGTCCTACAGATTGAACGGTTTTGTGGTTATGCACATGTGCTAGGTTTTGTACGAGTTTTAGCTGTTCTATGGTTGAATGCCCGTGAGGTGTGTTTTGCGGAACCGTAGGACGGGTGTTTGAAGGAAGAGAAATGGTAGAGGCCCATTTTCTACCTCTTTTGGCTAAATGAGGTGTCGTAGTGCTCCAGGTAGGGGTTTTTGGACGCTTTGAATCCATTGGAACCGCTTTCACATGCATTTGAAGACTTATTTTGTAGGTTTTAACCATTGAAGTTTTAGAGAGATCCAGGGAGCTTGAAAGTCTCATTGTTTGAGGTCTTGCTTAGATGAGCCTATGTTTGTTTCTCTCTGTGATGGAATAGTCATTTTTGGCTAATTAGTATGCTCTAAACACTTTGCATAGGTTTCAGATCCATTTGAGGACTTTTACATGTGTTTTTGCCTCATTGAAGCTGATTTTGGGAAGCTTGGAGGTCACATGCAGAAGAGGTCATGCCCAGATGAGCCATGGACCGCTTTCACAGCTTTTATTAGTCATTTTGGGGTTTTTATGTATTTGAACCCAATGGTACAGCTAATATTTCCATTGGAGTTAGAGCAGCAACTTCAAAATAATCTTGACAAATTAAATTTGTGAGAGCCAAGTCCATTGATGAGGCTCAAGGAGATGTAGCCCCAGAGGGGGTGAACTCCTTTATCATGTTGTTCTTGTTGTGATTTTTGTTGGTTATTATTTGTTACAAGTTACTTTGCCAGTTGCATTTATGAAAGTTTAAATATATTTAATCTTGCAAAGCCCTCACACATAACCATTTAAAAAGCATGAACTTAATACATACACTTATCTTGCATATTTTACACATGGAGCAAGGTCCTGTAAGTTTATTTTTATGGAGTAGAGGGTTCTTTCATAGCATAAAAAGTCAACCCACTATTTCTAGGATCAGTTGGAAGATTATTGTTGTCATTGATGTCAACCCTAGCTCTGGTTTTGGACCGCAGATTGATAAAGGTATTTGGACATGAAGGACAATGCACATGCATATACAACACCCATGAATGGATACACTGTTGTTTCCATGGTATGTGGTACGTCACGTGACACTCGCTCATGGTTGAGGAGAGAAATGAATTTTTTTAAGATGACAAAGTGAATTGAAGAAGGAAGTACATGTAGGCCATGAAGATAATTGAAGAAAAGAAATACAAAATAAGAAAGCAATAAGTCATCTCTAATGTTAAAATGAAGTGACATAAATGGTGGTATAAATAAACATCATTATACATTTATCTGATACAAGTCGAATCTTCGTGAGGAAATAAGAAGTAAAGAAGGCCGACCAAGGAGGATGAAGTCGCTTGGTGATGCGGGTTCTAAGGTATGTTATTTTTCAGGGTCATCTTACCATTTCTTCTATAAAAATTCTAGAATGATTCAGATGGCAGGAAATCGATATGGCATTGAGAAGACATATCAAGGTACCTTTGTTGGTACCTCATCCTTTGATCTTCAAGTAATTTTGAGGATACACTCTATGGAAGATAGGGTTTGTGACCAGTCCCTGCTTAGTCATCAAACAAGTGTTCCGGGTGATAGTCATAACTTTTTTCATTGAGAATCCAAATGAAATGGAAAAAAAAAATTTCCATGGGAAAGAGTACAGAATTTAGTTTCCTTGGTAAGGCAAGTTCGAAGCTTTAGAACTAGATTGAATATTGAGCTGCGGAGGCATTCTCAGACAAAGTTTGGTCTCCCCTAGACAGGACCAGAATTGAATAAATCTACCATTCTTTCTATAACTTCTTTGGGGAGGATTCAAGGAGGAAACTTTGAGAGTTTAAGAGAATACATTGAGTAATACATATACAAGGATCAGGATTACCTCTAATTGAAGAATTGTAGAAATCTGAAGAAGTCTCGGAAGTACTATTAGGTTCTATGTGTGGACAGCTGATGGTGATACGAATGTAAAGTTTTATTATCTCTCATATATCTCCTGGTGGAAGGAGTAAGGCGATGGAGAGTTCAACTCTCCTTGATATTGGAGGATTGTATCTTCCCCTTTGGAGTTTTATCCCTCCCTTTACATTTGGAAGTTGTAGCTACCTTTGAGTCATTACTTCTGAACAATAACTATTGATTTCATTTCATATATTGTGCATGGTGTATTGTGAGGTATTGCGTAACTCCTTATACTATTGTTCATTGCCATTGGATATATATTGGAATGGTTTAAGTATAATTTGAAAAAGGTTTTAAATTGTACTTTGATATTGATTCACCCCCGACACACAATTGGTACTGTGTTGAAGCTACCTTCAGTACAGTTTAAGCATCGGAAGGAAGATCCTAAGAAGAATGTGGAAGACAAAATTCCAAATGGATTCCACCATTTGATGGAAGCAATTTTGAATCGGAGTAATAGGAATGGAAGAAACTTAATTGAAATCTCTTTGGGAAGATGTTTGGTTCTCATTGCTTCAGGATACAATGCTCTGAAGAAACCAAAGACCTGTACTTAGAAGGAAGCAAAATGAACAACAAATTGGAAATAGATACCATCCCTCGATGGATTGATGATTCAATGAAATCCAAGGTGGGATAATGTGCATCATCAAAAATAGCTTTGGGACAAGCTACAAGAGCTTTATGTGTAAGGAAGACGTTTAAGAAGAAGAAGTTGAAGAAAATTACAATATCTCTCGATTTCAAAGAAGAAAATATACGCTTATTTGTTTAATTGTGAAGGAGTAGGTCATGTTGAATTTGAATGTCCCTCATCCAAGGATTGAAAGAAATGACACCTAAGAAGAAAGGCACTCATACCGAAGAAGAAGAAAATCATGAAGAAAAATTATTCAACAAGAAAATGAGAATCTTAAAAAAAAATGAAGCATGTTGAGATTGAAAATAGCTTAGCCCAAAGACATGCAAAGAAAAGTAAGGAGTGAATTGGGTAGTTGGGAAAATATAGTTGTAATCTTGAAGAAACAATTAGAAGACTTTGAGAGAGAACTAAGAGAAGAAACCATTTCCTTTGAAACTCTACTCGGTCAAGAAGAAATAAGAATAGGAGAAGTAAGGAAATGTCCAAATGAAGAAGAAAGAAGAAGATTGTGAGAAACTGAACAAGAAGTTGTCTCATTGGAGGGAAGAGCTTAAGAAACCTCATGCCAAAAGACTTAAATAAATACATCTTGATGAATAAGGAAACTTCATACAAAGAAGATGCAACAATGTTAGGGTTGAAGAAATAGCTATAATACACAGCTTGATGAGAAGTGGGACCGATACCCGAAGAAGGAATGATTACAAAAGAGATGATCCAAGAATACCTCCCACCTTCAGGAATAAAAAAATATTCAATCAAGATAGCTAGGAAACTATAGAAGAGTAGATCAAGAACCCATATGGACTACATCACAAAGAAGCCCACTTTACTCCAAGGTATCAAAAATTTCTTTCTTAGTCATTGATATAATTTGCAAAAATTCTTTTGACATAAGGCAAATTAATTGCAAAATCGTTGAACAAATACGCAAGAAAGCTGAATGGTGTAAATAGAAGATATGGAAATAATCATGGATTTGTCAACATAAGTTATAATTCATTCTTCCCATTGATGGAAAAAAAAAATATTGCATGCTACAAAATGTAATTATCTTGGTCACAAAGCACGAGCTTCTGCGATATATGAATGAAGATGTCTCTATGCCAACCACAAGGTGGAGAAGGAGAGATTCCAAACAATGAAGATTGTCAATAGCATTGACCATCAAGAATGTAGAGAAGAAGATGAATGGTACATGACCAGGGATGTTCCTTCACATGACCTGGGATCAAGACAAATTAATCATTTTGAAGAGAAAGGGTGGCAATGCTGTATCGAGTTTGACCCATCCGCCAAAATACTTGAGAGAAGGTGTGTATAGAGCTCTTAAAGAAAAAATGTAAAAGCAAAGAATGTTCTCCTATTGGTTGAAGAATTTAATCATAATCTACTCATGTTAGTAAAATGTGTGATCAAGGATACACTTTACGTTTGATTCTCGAACAAAATCAGAGAAAATAACTCGTAGTATTGTAACTACAACAAGAAGACCAAAAACATATACATCCTAGACATGAAGAAGAGAGAGAAGACAATACAATAAAAGGATTCTAAGGCGTTAGTAAAAAGTCCCAAAGACCAAAAAAAATAAGGATGAAGTATTATTGAGTGCCATTATTCGTGGAGAGCATCCCCAAGAAGAGAGTTACATTTTCCATTAAACTTCCGAGTACCTAACCTTTCCATCATTGATGTCAAATGGGGAGGATAAATTGGGATCGCGATGATAGGGGGAGCATGAGTGTTTCCATCAATGACAAGGGGATACTGTTGGAAGGTTGGTTGCTGTCATTGATGTCAACTCTAGTCATGGGTTTTGGACCCCAAGATTGATAAAGGTATTTGGACATGAAGGACAATGCACATGCATATACAACACCCAAGGAATGGATAGTATACATCATGTTGTTCGAATATGTGTCATGTCACATGGATCCTAATGGTTGAGAAGAAATAAATTTTTGAAGTTGACAAAGTGAATCTCGAAGAAGGAAGCACAGGTCTCTAAAGATACCATTAAAGAAAAGAATTACAAAATAAGAAAGTGTCAGTCTGACTCCTAATGTTAAAATGAAGTGACATAAATGGTATAAATAAACATCATTATATTACCCATTTGATACAAGTTGAATTTCGTGAGGAAATAAGAAGTAAAGGAGGTCAATGGATTCAAGGAGGATGAAGTCTTTTAGTGATGTGTGTTCCAAGGCATGTTATTTTCAAGTCATCTTACCCATTTTGCTATAACTTCATTTCCTTTCTCTCGAATGATTTAGATGGTGAAATCTTTGTGGTATTGACAAGACATATCAAGGTACCCTTGGTAAAAATTCCATCTCTTGATTCGACTATTTTGGAGGATACACTGGAAGATAGGGTTTGTGACCACCAGGCTAGTCAATAAAACGTGTGGTAAACAAATTAAGTAAATTCATTCATAGTGAATCCAAAATGATGTGGATGAATTTCATTGGAAAGAGTACAACCTGTAGTTTCTTGTGTGTGATTTTCGTAATCATATGTTAAATATTGAGCCGCGTAAGCATTATGTAAAAGTTCGGTTCCCCAGATAGACCAAAAATTGACAAGTCTACCATTATCTCTATATAACTTTTGGGAGGATTCAAGGAGGAAACTTGGAGGAGTTTCAGAATACATGAAGTAATATTATATACATTATTAGAGTACTCTAAGAATTGAATAATTGTAGAAATTGAAGAAGTCTCTCGTGGTGCTTACTATCAAAATTTGTGATGATTATTGATGGGTGATGACGAATGTAAAGTTTTATTGTTCTCATATATTCCTTGCAAAGAAAGGCAAGGATGGAGAGTTCAACTCTTGATATTGAGGATATCTTCCTCCTTGAGCCTTTATCCCTCCCTTTTCATTTTGGAAGTTGTAGCTACCCTTTGGAAGTCATTACTCCCTTGAACCATTGATTATTTCACCCATTGCAGCATGTGGTGGTGTATTGTACTAGTGTCCTATAGTATTGTTCATCTTCATTGGATATATTTGAAATGGTTTAAGCATATTGAAAAGGTTTGTAAATTTGATACTCAATTCACCCTCCCGCATCAACAAGGCCCACTTTGTAAATGGCAATAGAAGGATAGGCAATGTACAAAGTAGTAGATATGATTGCTTAAAGCAGAGTGCATTTATGTGATGTTGAATAAGTTCTTTGTGTGAACTATGTAAGGCTTCGTATACAAGTGCAAGTTTTCATCAGATATTTCTATAGAAATCTAGTGTTGTAACGCATGGAAGAAGGATATAGTGAGCTGTGCAAATCTTTTGTCCCATGCGAAGAGGGATTTGGATGGCTCGGTTACAACCCGGATTAACTCAAGCTAATAAAGAAGAATAATTTGTGGACATAGCCCTGTGGGTGGGGTGAACCATGGTAATATATGTGTTGTGCCTCGGTATTCCTAATCTGATTTTGTCCTTCCTTCTAACCGCTTTGGTGGTTTAGATAGACTTATTTATTCTTTGTCCCTTCTGAGATATGAATGAATGTTAGATAAGATGCTTAGTTCTTGATCTATCGAATCTAATCCATCTTGTTTTACAGGTTGAATTTCCCCAGATCTAAGTACATACATGCTCCTGTATATCCGCATGTGCATCATAAGGGTTGAATATTGATGAATAATCTATGCTATGATTGCTAAGGTTATAATAATAGATCTCATGGTCCCAAATGGCAGTGCATTAATTTAAGTCTTGCAACCACCCTACCTCTACCTTTTAGGTCAGACTTCATCTCCACTTCACAAGTGTTGTTGAGCATTGGTAGTTAGGCTCTTGTTGGTGTGTTGTTGTAGCTGAACCCTGGGTTTGCCCCCGTCCAAACAAATGGTCTCCGCTTTTATTAAGGAAACTATGATTGCTGGTAACTGCTAAGAAGATTTTGTAAAGATTCATCCTAAAATTGTGAGTGATCTCAGTATGTGGATCGGCGCCCTAGTGTAAAGTAGGATCCAATTTGATCCAAAAGTTCGTGGTTAAAGAAGGAAGGACAGACTGGCGCTGGAAAGAAGTGCTAGGATCCGGGTAAGAAAGAGGTTGATAATCGGAAAGAAGTCGACATCTATAAGTCTGGCAGGTTCTGGATAAAGGTAAGAATAGTTAAAATTTCTTAGATCCGGAAGCTTTGTAATCTATAGAAGTACAAGAAGTGAAATTTTTTGTTTCTAACGCATGGATTTAGGTATGCTTGATAGGATTTTGTCCTAGCTTGAAAACTAGGGCATTGTTAATGAAGGAACATTTGATATGAATAGATCCAATAAGAATACTACATACAAGCATGCCTATGCATAGAAACAACTTTGACTAACCACGATGTAGGATCCTAGAAAGAAATTTTTGCGGGCTAGCCACTATTATGACCCTAGGGAAGCAGCATAAGAAAAGTTGGGGATCATTGAAGAGAAAGAGAAGATTAACACCCCTTTGTTACGCTTGCAGAAGACCGTGACATATTGCTAAGGAATTGAGAAACCCTAGATGCCTTTGTTGTAAGGCTATGGACCATGAAGTAATCGGATTTCCTAGAATGATTGCTAGGGACTTGAAAACATGAATATGGAGCAAGAAAACTCTTAAGGAGATCAAGAGACTAAGATTATAGAAGAACCCCGTAAAGAATCAGATATTATGTTACTGAAAATGAAAGAAACCCGGATGAACATGCTAAAGATGTCGTACTTCCAGGATCTCAAAACAGAGAAAAAAATCAAAGTAGGAATAATAGACTTCCGGCTACTGGAATCAGGCTCTAGATGAGGGAACACATACAGTGTACCATGACATAAAGTACTGAGAGAAACCTCTAGGAAGGCCTCGCCGCTATGGTTCCTTTCCACAAGGGAAAAAATAGGGTTGTTTAAAGGAATGAACTTGGGCGTAAGTGTGATTACCCGGGATAGCTAAGTGAGGCACCTTACCGGAGCTCGGCTGCAGGGCACCAAATTTATTAAATTTATTTAGGACCATGCCCCATTTCCATATTTCTTAGGAAGGATTTGGATTGAAAAAGACCAAATCCGTAGAAAAGAAGAAAAGGAAGCCCTAATGGTGCAACTCCGCGAATTATGGCTAGAAGGATTGCATACTTGATGGAAGAATAAGAGAATAGATCTAAGATATTGAACACCAAGGACTTGGATGTCTAATCTATAAGAGCATTAGAGGAAACCACATAAGACCAAATACCTAATCCATATGATGAAGGAGTATTACCCTTGATCCAAGAAAGACCCAAAGATCGCCAAAGCATCTGCGTCAAGAGAAGATAAGAACTGGCAATGGAAAAAGGATGAATTTCGTAACGGCGATCACTAGGAAGAAGGCTAGAAGCCAAGTAAGAAGAGAGCAAAGATTGAAAAGTTATAGAAGATTCCAGAGGAAACTTCGCTGAAGGAAAAATCATAGGAATTG
Organism: Picea sitchensis; assembly: GCA_010110895.2. NCBI lineage: Eukaryota > Viridiplantae > Streptophyta > Pinopsida > Pinales > Pinaceae > Picea > Picea sitchensis. The sequence goes on from SNQJ01S0025287.1 coordinate 83,522, forward strand.
AGCTTTGTTGGGATATCAAAACAACGTCACATAGCACTTCATTGGTGGAAGCGCCATAGCCAGTTGACCACAATATACCGTCAATTCCACCCCGAACGGATAGAAAAGCATTAAAGGATCACCACTGCACCATTGAATCTGGGCGCGCATAATGGATGGATCAATGTCATGGAAGATCATGCACCCGCTGCTGTAAGGAACCATTGATGACCTCCTATTTAGCTCGCCATGCCATGCCCAAAGAACACTTTCGCTAACCGAAATTTGAAGCCCAGTGAATCCAGTGATTGTCTACAATGATCAGCTGCAAATCAGACGGTTCATCCTAGTGCATTTTAATATCATTGTGACCCCAATAATTTACCCCGAGCACGTATGTCCGAAAAGCTCACCGCACTTGAGGAATCCGTCACAAAGATCCTTCTCGATTTAATGACCTGAGAGTCAAGGTTGGTTGTTTGAATGTCCATCGGAGTCCAAGTATCATCAACAAGAGGACCCCAAGCCTCCCGCCGATTGTTCCTCGAAAACATCTCGAAATAAGCAGAGAAGAATCCAAGCATATAACGCGATAACCAACGTGCTAGTTCCATCCCACTAGCCATACCCTTTGAGTGGTGAGATTACCGCGATAATGATCCCAGATTTGAATATACCCTAGTCATTGCATATCTATAGAAAGGAGTATGCACCTACCAATGCAAATCAAGACATATTACATCAAGAAGTTTTATAATTTCAACCTGGGATCAGAAGTTTACGATGTCACTCAGAAGTAATTTGACAAGAACTAAGGGAAAGAATTCAAGCTCATCCCTCAACAATGATTACGAACCCGGGCGCCTACTCTTTCTCAATGTTATGAAATAACCGCACTTCCGCGTAATAATAACGCAGAAGTGAACGTTTTGAAATTGCTACTAGCAAGTTACCACGCAGGATACCTATGGTTAGATCATTTCATAACCGCTGATTTTAATCACCGTTGTGGATCACCAGTTTGCATGCAGTGGCCTTTGATCCCATGAGTACCCATTCGAGAAAGACCGTGAGGACCGCAGTTCGCGCGTAAGATCAAAGAAGCCTATGGTGATGTTGAAAAAGGCGCGAGAGGCTACAAGCAGAAGCCATTGAAAGTGGAATAGTGCACCTCACATGCCAACCGGGATCGTTTGGAAGTTGGTACACAAGAATCAATCAACACAAGTATCTGGCTTTGTAATTGACCTCGCAGGAAAGTCCACAGAGGGACTACTACATTAAATCAAGCACCGGCAGAATCAACTAGAGGTTGACTACAGAGAAGCCCAGGATTCGGGGCATGAATTCCATTTTAGATGGTAGGCTCCCCGACATCGATCAATTTTGCATTGCATGGGATCTAATCGAAGGTAACCTTCCTCGACCTTGACCCCTTTGAGCCACTTTCCGCGAAGTTCACTACCCTGTGTTATTCAACTATTGTGAACAAATAGTGGAAATCGAATGTTGTTTTCCTTGTGTACTATAACCAATTGAAAGAAGCAATAAGGAGTGAACCTCACATAAACCAAAACACTTTACAGAGGTTCCAACCCCTGATAAAGTTCAACGCAAATCATCACTTTATAAACCTAACCCCATGCGTTGATGAGCACCAAGAACAACTTCAATCCTATTATAAGCTTCCATTTAAGAAGACCAAAGAGATCATCACTAAGAAATGGTTGATGGACCTCCTTGTTCTAGCAAACCCCACATAAATGTCTGACATCGACAAATTGAACTCCGCATTGCGGATACACCTGGGCCTAGTAATACAAAGAAAGAAAAGATGACAAAGAAGATTGAAGAAGTCCAGGATGTTGACAAACTATCTGTAAGGATAGTTTCCATTACACTAGATGAAGAAGGTGGGATGTATTGAAGAAGGTACAAAACTCAACAACAAAAAGTCAAAGTACCACCGCTTAGGGATGAAGAAGACTCCATTGAAGAATAATATGAAGATCTCACCTCCAAATATTCCCTCCGTGAAAAGAAACATAGAACCCTTGTAACCAAGATGTCAACTTCCCTCACAATGGGTGACTTTGATTTCATTTTTGCAGTAGTCAATGATGCTTCAAATGAAATCATAGAGAAGAAGGAGGCAAAGCAGGAACAAATTTATAGCCAAATTGAGATCGCACCCCAAGGAGGCCAAATGCTAACTCCGGCCTTAGCCGAGAAATCTCTACCGCACCTCCTAAGGAACAAATCGTATGAGATGAATCCCACCACCGCAAGATTGTTGATAATAGAAGCATGCCCCTCGACATGCCCGTGAAGAAAATCGCAGCCACCCAGTAAGCCTCCCTAAGGAAAGCATAGGAGGAAATTATTGAACAACGCCTGTCGCATTGGACAAGAGAAGAATGCTCAAGAAAAATTTGAAGAAGACAGAACGAAGATCCAAAAAAGAGAAAGAGAAACTACTCGCGAAGAAGATCGAGATGGAAGAAGAAGTTAATTGAGAATTTTTCTCCATCACTGGCTTAGAACAAGAGAAATAAGAACCATTCGAATGTCAAGTGATGAAGCTAGTTGAATTTATTCAGTAGCTTCAACAAAGGGTCATGGAAGTAGATATTTATACCATACCACAGATTCCACAAGAAGTGTGTGACCAATGAGAATTGAATCCTGTGAGTGCAACAGAGACTTCAAAACACTTGCTACAAAAACGTAAAATAGCTAAGTAGGTGCTACTACGCAGATATATGAACAAACAACTATCCGGGTTAATCTAAAGTTGAAGAAACCGGATCAACCTGTAAAGAAATCATGACGTTGTATATAGCCAAGCGCACTAAGCTCCTATCACCCATCGAGAGGACGAAGAGATCCCAGGAACAACGACTTCCTAACAACTTGTTCTTACCATGCATAATAGAGTGATGGAAGTCACCTAGAAACTCCAACTGAGCCAAGAGGCGGCTCACTTACCATTTGAAGAAATTGAAGGCCAAGGGAAACTACTAGAACAACAAGTAGAAGTTGTTACAAATGAGTAGAAACTGGAAGGACCTATCAACGAAGTGGCTGTTCAGGAATTCACAGCAAGAAGTAGTAGTATAGAGGACAAGTTGGAATCAACTTGTTACAAGATCAAGACCTTTTGAGGCAAGTTACTCACCCTGAGTGACTTGTAATGAGTCACAGGTGAGTGTTGGGGCCCGCTGTCCCTTGACCAAGTTTTGAGGAATAGTTGGTCATATTTGACCATTTTGAAACTTCGATAGCCCGTCAAATATGGAGAGCCCAAGTGAAGCAGAGATCAGGATCTCGATCCACTTTTGTCCCTTTTAAGGTTTTGAGTTAATGTAATGGGAAAGGGATGTCAATGGGGTTTCTCCTCTAATGCTAGGGGCCCATAATTCTTATATAATGGAAAAATGAAGATAGGACATGTATATGGTATGTATATGATTGCTTAGTTAAATTGGTAGTGCATCTATGTGATGCTGAATAAGTGCTCTATGCGAACCATGTAAGGCTTGTACAAGTGTGCAAGTTAATGTGAGATTTCTATAGAAAGCTAAGTGTTGCAACACAAGGAATAAGGATCTAGTGAGTTACGCATGCATCTTTGTCCCATGAGAAGAGGGATTTGATGGTTCTCAGGTTAAACCTCTGATTAACTAAAGATAGGCCAAAGAAGAATACCTTTGTGGATCGAGTCTAGGGTGGGGGTGCGGAACCACAGAACTGCAGGTTGTGCTTTGTGCCTCAATTCACCATGTGTTTTTTTCTTCCTTTGCTAAGTGCTTTGGTGTGTTTAGATAGATCTATTTATGCTTTGTTCTTATGAGATATGAATGAATGTTAGATATGGTATGTAAGATTCTTAGTGCTTAATCTATTGAATCTAATCTATCTTGTTGTGGCTAAGTGTTGAATTGCCTTAGATCTAAGTACATATTGCGATGCTCTGTGCTATCTGTGAAGTATCATAAGGGTTGAATATTGATGAATAATCTATGCTAAGTGATTTCTAAGTGTTATAATCACAGATCTGTGTCCCAGCTAAGGTTGAAGACACCTGAGTTTTGCAACCACCCCTGCCTCTACCTTGGGTGAGACTTCATCTGCTTCGCAGGTGTTGCCGAAAGGATCGATAGTTAGGGTTTTGTTGGTGCATTGTTGTAGTGTTGAACCTTGGGTATGCCCCTGTGCCAACATAACTTATCCTAAACTATCCTGATCAGGAGAAAACCACAATGATGAACACAGTAAAAGATGATACTTCTTGTGCAAAATTAATTCATAAGAGCAAGGAGTAAATTAAATCGACAATGTAGTAGAAGGGAGACCAACTAGTTTCTTCGACAACCTATTACACCATTGTTGCATCCATAATGAAAACCACAAAAACATGAACATACAACATAATAGTTAAGAAAAAGTTCATTAAACTATACTCCAAACATTCATATAAAGGCTATGCATAAAACGAGTAGTCTAATTCATACATATCTATACCAAAACTTCCATATATTTTTATTGTTCAATTCACCATATAGTAATAGTATCATTCAGATACAATCAAAATCAAAATTTCTTTTTCATTTACAGTTCGTTTATTTATAATATTCGAGAGGTTGTTTAAATTTCAAAAACTACAAAATAAGAAAAGGGTGGTTTTGATGTGACTATTTTCATTTTTGATTCCTGCTATGATTACAAGAGAAAGGAAATAAGGAAAACATGTCAATTATGAAAATGAGGTAATCATGATCTTCTCCGCATTTACATCTGGTCTTGATAGTCATTCCAAAGCGAATAATATTCCATCACTTTCTTTAACTTATCTAATTGCATATTTTCCATGTCTATCTCTCCATGAAAAATATTGGTAGAGACTTCTTGATTTAACTCCTATGCTTTGTGCTTAACAAATCTATGGGTCATCATGATTAGCCTGGCAGGTTTCAACAAATATCCCTCTAGAACTTCTTTATTTACTTCAATCAAATCCTCAATATTTACTTGGATTATTCCTATGTGATTCTCTACCTCAACTATACTCACCTTTGCAAGTGACGCTTTATCAATGGGGGGCATTTCCTTCATCCTGAATTCCTCAATGACATCATCAAAGTTGTCCCATAACATTTTTCATTCCTTGTCCACTGTCTCTTGAATGGCTTGAATATCTTTCAATAGAGGCTTCCATGTATCAAAGAATACTTGGTATTTAAGTTTCTCTTTCTTGGAGTATAACATAAACATGTTAGGGGGGTATATGTATACTCCTTTCCAATCTATGACCCTATCTAAATCATCACTCACCTTTTGATATTTATTTTTTATCTCGTCTATTTGATCTTTCCGCCTAAGTTGATCATCCCTATCATCTTGCATGTCATTGAGAAGTTATAAACATTCCTTTTTCTCGAGTCTCAATTTCTCATTCAACTCCATTGCCTTTATCCTTATAACCTCCAAATCAAGAGTTGTTTTTGTGTTCTCTTCTATATCCTTTTCAAGATATTCGTTTTCTTATTCTAATCCCAAAATATGGCGACTTTGTTGTTCAACCAACCCCTTGGATTCAACTTTATTTGTTTGTAGATTGCATATCTCATGAGTATACATGTTCTCGATTTGTTCTATTTCTTTAGAGAGATTTCATTTTATAAAATCCATCTCCTTAATGTGGGTGTCCCTTTCTAAAAATGTTCTCCTTTCAAATTCATCATTTATCTCATCCTTCTAAATTTGCAAGGATTTGTTTAGCTCCTATGTGTGAAGAGTTTCATAGGTCCTGGTGGCCCTTTCAAAATTCAAAGTAGGTTCATCTCTTGTATCTTGCACTGCCTTTTCAACTTCCTCCTTATGAAGCTAGTTTTTCTCCTCAATTGCCTTGAGGAATTCTGCATATATATCATATTTTTTTTTTTCAATTCCTTTTCAAGTTTAGCAATTCTAGCTCTTGTATTGCATAATGTTGTGGTAACATCAAAGMTAGATTCTTCATTTTATCATATGAATGCATGAAGAGCAGAGGATACATGTATATAATTTTATTATGCATTAGGTATTTCCTTCCATTCAATATTTCTTCCAGTGCTGGTTGATTCTCCTCTTTTCCTTTTATTTGACCTTTTCTCAATGCTTCGAGTTTTATTGTTGTAGCAATAATCCCATACAACTACAATAGAACCATCAAAATATAATGCTTCTGTAAAAAATGTTGAACTACCTAGAATGGTCGTGATAGGGGTGTATTTTTGTGGTGGAATATCCAGTACACCCATGTTCGAAGTTAATGGGTTGTTCAAAGTCTCATTAGATTTTTTCTATTTGTTCAATTTATTTTCTTCATCCTCTTTCGTCTTCACTTCATTCTCAACTGCTAGTCTTTCATTTTCCAATCTTTCTTCTTTTTCTTCTTTTGCTACCATCTTAGCCTCTTCTTAATCTTTCTCTATTGGAGACCATTCTTCTAAGCCCTTGATTCATCTTATTTCTTTTTCTTTATTTCATCGGCAAGCCTTTTAAGTGTTTCTTCATTCTTCTTGTTTTCACATTTATTGAAAGTCTTCTTGGGCTCATTTTTCTGTTTCCCTTTATCTTCTTGTCTTTTCTAATATTCTTCATATGCCTTGATTATTTTTTGTTCTAGTTACTCTAGTCTCTTGATTATATCTTGTTCCTTGGTTTCCAACCTCTTCTAGACACCTTTCAAGATCATTTGAAATTTCTCCTGGAAGGTTCTCATATTTTCTTCTTGATATGACTACAACTCTTGTCTAGCAACATCATTAGTTAATTTTTGTAATTCCTCCTAATAGAAGAGAACTCCTTTGAATACCTCTTCATCAAAATCTACTACATGTATGTTAGGATGGACAATACCTACATATCTAACATGACTGACCACCAACTCATGTGGGTCCTGTCCTCTTTCCTCTCTAATGTATAAACATATCTCATGTAAACTCTCTGCCTCTTTCCTGGCATGTGTGCAATTTGGTAAACTATATTTTCCTATATGTATACTAAACAGGGGCTAGAGCTTCTTACATTTGTTCAAAAGGAGGGAAGTAACCCCTATGCTCATGGTTTGGTAGGAGATTTCTCTCATTAATAGACAGTCTGGAACAAAACAGAGCAAGAGATGTGGGGGCCCAGTTTTTCCATGCGCTCTGATATAAGTGTAATACTTACCTAAATACCAATCCGTTATAACTTGAATTCCAACCATAGCTTCCTTAGATATTATGTATCTAGCGAAACCAAAAATGAAGTATAAATGGAAGCAAGAAAATAATCACAAATATTATAGGGGCATTTTTTATAATTAATGTCCCAAATTTCAGAGCAATAAATGTGCACATGGGGATGATCTTGATCCCTTTTCCATCCGATATTAGGAAATTGTACAGAAGAGTAGATGCCATCAATCAAATATACATAAATATAGAAATGGGGTTTCTTCATACCTGAGACATTTCTCATGTTAAGGAAAATTTTAAAGGTAAATATATCTTCCCAATTGAAAGCCTATCCCATCTTCACAATGATGTATGCCATGGGTAACAAGTCCATATGAAAATGTGTTCTTTTCTTCTCATTGTATAACCTGCTCAACATAAATATATCTTCCCAATTGAAAGCTTGTCCCATCTTCACAATGATGTATGCCATGGGTAATAAGTCCATATGAAAATGTGATCTTTTCTTCTCATTGTATAACTTGCTCAACATAGAAATAAACATCTTGTATGGTGTTTTGAATTCATGTGTAGGAATTAGCCTTTGCCCTAAATTGAATGGCCTATCTTCATTGAACYACCAATCTTCCATTAGGTTGGCTGATTATTTGTTATTATTATAAAATACCTTTATAAATGGCTCGTTGAGAAAACACATAAGTACAGGTAAGTGATATTAGACACCAACATATTTAGGCATGAGGAAGGATATTTGTCTTTCGGTCTTGCTTATAATAGTAGATGTTCTATAATCAAAATGCTTAAAACACCACTGGGCTGCATCATTTTAAGGGAGTAATGTTGGTCAAGTGCCCACAAGGTGAATACCACTCTTTTGTATATTTTGGTATATGTCATAGTCTTCATCCCCCGGGTGAAAAACAAAAGTGTTGAATATATTATATATTTCGTCGTACCTAGGGAAACTATATTCTCCAGTATGATGAGTGGTATCTGTCACTAAAACATCTCTCGAGTTAGCAGGAGTTTCACTTGTATAATTTGTAGCAAAATCCACGATATTCTTAGTTCTCCAAGGATTCAAACTCGCCATAGAATTTTTTTTGTGTCCCATGATTAACATAACATACATAAGTTTATTGAATAATGAAATAATGTAATAAAAAAACCAATTTAAATAGAAAATTACATGTAATTTCAATTTGAAATGGTGGTTACTACATGTTACAGAGCCAAATAAGAAAAAGAGAGTGTTTTTTACCATCTTATATAGGAAGATAATGTATTAATGAGGACATAAAGGGTATTATGTAGGCATTGAATTTCCCTGATTAGCACTTTAAATTATCTATGTATGAGGACCAATTCAACGATAGAGAATCACTTCATCATTAATTTGATTTGAGAGAAAATATTTCCCCAATATGTGTATCATATTCTTAAGAACCAGTAATCAGACTCAGGCCAATTGGGAGCATTATCGGTGTTACTACTTTCATATTTGGGGTAGTCTAGATATCAAAATGTACTCTAACGACAAGAATATTCTCTCTTTTTCATATATTTGTGTGTCGAAGGTAAAATAAAGAGAATGAGGTTATGTGTGTGTTATCGGACCTGTCTTATCTGAGTTTAATAAGATCTTCAAAATTTATAACTTCGAAAGGAATGGTATCAAATAATATTCATTTCTTTAAAATCCACACTAATAGAAATGATTGAGTATTTAGGGAACTAGGCAGGTTTTGTTTAATCGTCCAAAGGCTAATTAATATTTTCCACATAATAAAGTTTTCATTATGAGAGCTTCTGCAATCATGAGTTCATGTGTGCCCGTAGATATACACCCAACCAATAACCGAATGATCAATGTGTGAGCTGAAGCGACTAATAAATAGTATAACGTGGACTTATGTCATCATGGAAAGTCAAATACTATTCCAACACTGTGGAAATATTTTTTTAGGAATATTTATTAGAGTGTGTCTTTTAATTTCATTCTGATTTATATCTTCAAGGATATTAAGCGACCAGATAGCTTCAAAGGACATCATATCAGTGAAAAATATTTTGTGTTATTGTGTAAAGTCACGAAAACCATCTTTTCGGGCGAGGATGAATCAATTGGTCAAGAAAATGAAATAAAAGATTAGATTTTTATTTATTTATGGGAATCATAGTGAAGAATACATGGATCCATACTATGCTAAAAAACAAACAATTATCTTTGTTAATATCAAATCGATAATGTAATGATGTAATACCTTGCAAAAAAATTTAGAACAAGGGGACCCATTAAAAATCTCTTAAACTATAAATTTTTTGTTGGGATCTTGTGGGAGCACAAAAAATGGTGACTTACTAGGAAGAATTAGTTATCTATGATTCTATATGTACCTCTAGATAAAATCATTTTGTTCCTTTGTCCTTTAGACAGTTCTAACAATGCATGCACATTTGGGTGCCACATCGTTACGTTTTGTTGTAAGACCAGTTGGGTAAACTAGACCAAATGGTCTCTTGCGTAATTTTAGTGAAAGATAAAGGATTTATTCATTATTCATTTTCATACATAGAGATCATATGAGGCTGAGATACCACGAAGGATCATATATGAAATTTTATAGAATGAATTGTGTTCCTTATCTCTTATTTCCCAACATTTATTCAATGTTAGAGAGCATCCATAGCCCCAACGAAGTTTCCTTAGTATCATATAAGAATAGCCCCTCTGCTAGAGAGCGTCGATAGCCCTGACGGGTTTACTTGTACTTTCCACACTAGTAATAGTTCTCTAAACTTCCTTCTAATTTTACTTTAACATTCACCCTTAAAGATTTTTAATTTATGTATTTCTTTTGCAATATGGGTGTTTAAGAAGAGGGGTGATACAAGAGTTTCTTTGATATGCTAGTCTCAGTCAGTGACTTTTCCCCATGGGTTTAGTATCATAAGTCATTGATGTATCTTAATATTTAAATGTATTGGGGAGGAATCACGGGATTTACACAAAACAATATGTGGCTAGTTCTCTTATTGAATCTATAATTTAATTCAACTAGGTATAAGACTGACCACGCAGTGACATGTAATCTACTAATAATTGCCCAAAAGTTCAGAATTATGTATCTGGGGTTTATTCTTGAAACAAATGTAAGAAAACTGCTTCTTTTATGGGTAACCATTATTGTTATGCTATAAGCATTGATATTAGGTAATAACATCACTAATACATACATGAAGAGATATTTCCACAGTGAATCACATAATATTTTGTTAACCATCCAAGGATTTATGTCTAAACATCAATTATTGATTGGTGATGATTAACAAATATTTTATTTTGAAACAAAGAAGGGAAAATCTAGAGAACTTAAAATAAAAACCAAAAAAACAAAAACTTCAAACAAACAAAAAAAAACATAACGAAAAAGTAAATTCTAAAAGAAACCTAATATGTAAAAGGATACATCACTGAAGGTGATTAGGAGAAGTATATTTTTATCAAATTTCCCTTCATAGGGATCTCCTCTAGATCTCCCTCCAATGTCTTGAGTTTGAAAGTTCCTGGACCTATTTTTTCATAAATCCGGTATGGGCCTAGCCACATTTTTTGGAATTTGGTGTGATTCCCTTTCATTTCATTGGCTTTGTCCCATTTGAGTACTATATCACCTATTTGAAAATAGCTTTTATCCATGAAAGTTTTTTCGAACCATTGTTTAACTAGTTCTTGGTGTTTCATTAGGTTTTGTTTAGATTTTTCCCTTTCTTATTCTATCTTAAGGAGGATGTTAATCTTTGTTGTGTGACTGAACATTCTTCATCTTGGTCAGACTAGGCCAACTATAAGAAAGGGAGGAAAGTGTGAGTAGGCAAGGTAGCTTCTTTTATGTATACTATAAAGAAAGGGGAATTTCCTAGAGAAGTCTTGATCGTCACCCTATTGGACCATAGAGCATTTGGGAGGGATAGATGCCAGTTCTGTTGATGTTCTATTACCATTATTTTAAGGATTTTAATTATTTTTGTATTGGTAGATTATGAAAGCCTATTCTCTTGAGTGTAATAGTTTTTTGAATATTTAATTTTGATGTTCTAATCAAGTTCATATTCAGTTAACTTCAAGGATGAAAAATATTTGGCATTATCAAAAACTAGCGATTCAGGGATACCAAATATAGTTATAATAAAATAATCAATAAATGATATCATGTGGTTTTCATTGATCACTTTGAGCAATGTTGCCTCAGTCCACCTGGTGAAATAATCCATTATTGTGAGAATACATTTGTGCAATTGAGAAGAAATTGGGGTTAATTTCCCCTATTACATCTAACCCCCATTGTTGGAAAGGACGTTCAATAATAAAAGGTTGTAGGGAAAATTTGGGGTTCTTTTCTTTCTCATCTAACTTTTGACATTCTTGGCACTTTCTTGCATATGAATGAGAATCCTTGAACAAGGTGGGCCAATAATAACTAGATATAATCATTTTTTGAGTAGTAGTGTTGCCCCCAAAGTTTCCTCCATCTAGGTCATCATGGAGTTCAACTAGGACTTTATCGACATCTTCATTTTCAAGACATCTCAGGTAGACACCATCATAATTTCTTCTGCATAATATTCCTTGAATGAGCTGGTACTAGTGTTGGACCTTGGTTATGGAAGGAAGTGAAGAACAAGGAAGAAAAGGTGAAAAGCGAACTTCGCGGGAGACACAGTGACTATCACTGGGTCGAAGTAAGCAAAAGAGCAGAAAAGATGGAGCAAAGCAAGGAAATACAAGTCGTTGGATGAGGAGATCAAGGATGACATATCAGCAAGGAATATGGATCTTGGACAACTCAGCAAGCGGAAAAATCCATCGTTGGATGCTTTGGAGCACCACGCGAGAAGGAAGGAAAGACAGGCTGGTGAAGCCCGGAAAAAGGAAAGCAGGTGAAGTTGACCTAGGGTTTTAGACACCTAGGGTTTTCGTATTTTAGGGTTTTGACACCTAGGTTTCAGCCTAAGGATGTTGGTGGGGTGTTGTAATGTATAAATAGAGGTCTAAAGGGCCTAGGTTTGGTTGGTAATTCTGCAGTACAATATTGTTGTTGATCTAGCTATAGTATTGAGAGAGGGATCATTGTATTGAGAGAGAGAAGTGTTGAGAGAGAGGAAGCCTTCTGGTATTGTAATATCTTCTGGTATTGTAAGATACATTTTCACGGACATTCATGAGATCTTATTTGGAGGAATCCATCAGGAGTTGTTTGAGTGATTGGCTAGGTTAGCTGATACCCAGTTCAAGATCAAATCTAGATCTCATGTAGTTTGGACATCAGCGCTGATCCAGAAGGTTAAAAGAGTCGACAACATTATATCCAAAGCAGTAGATCACTGGTTTGATAATACCATTGGAGGTTATATCACCGATTTTGTTGTTGACAGAGTTGAGTCATACAACCAAGATGAAAGATATTTATTTAAAGGAACCAGAGGAAAATTTTTACAAGTCCTGAAGTTGAGACTCAAGATGTTGTTGCATGAGAAGAATATATTGAAGATAGAGTAGATCGAGAAGATTTGAAAAGGCTAATGTTCAAAAAATTTGACAGCGACAGCGACACAGAAGCGGGACATACGCGCAATGGAAGAGTATTTCGAGGGGTTCACCTTGAGAACCTCTTTAAGAAAAACTACGAAGAAGAGGGTTTCTACAGTGGAGAAGAGGTAGATCTGACAAATGAAGAACATTCAGAACCTGTGGGTCCAAAGAAAGACGCAGCTGAAGAACTTCGTCGAGATGAGCCAAAAACCTCTGGAATTGCACAGGCTACTAAAGTAAGTAATATCAATCCTCCTGTTGTTTCAGAAACACTAAGTAATCAGAACATTCTACATCACCAGAGTCCGTAGAGCACTATTACTAGCATCTTAGCATCCACTCAGGAAGAAAACGTAGGAAACTCCATGGCAGATGAGATGAGGCTCCCTATCTTTAGAGGAGATGGATCTGAAGATCCTGATCAACACTGGTTCCTGTGTGAGGCCATGTGGAACATTAAAAATATTACCGATGAAGATGTTAAAAGAAACCAGTTTAGCACTACACTGAGAGACCATGCGTTCAGCTGGTACATGAATCTTGTCCAAGGACTTGCACAACCTAAGCCATTGAATGAGATCAAGAACACGATGATTTCAGAGCTTGAGAAACCTAAGTCGGAGTCCCAATGTATTATAGAGCTGAAAGAGATCAAGCAAAAAGGTAGTTGAACCTATTTGGGAGTTCGATTAGAGATTCAAGACCCTCACAGGAAAATTGACCTTTAAGATCCCGGACGAGCATAACAAAGAATGGTTCGTCGTTTCTCTCTTCCCACATATCAGAGTCCCCCTGATGCAGCAGAAGATTTCTTCACAGGTAGAAGAATTGGAGATCGCCATGAAGCTTGAATCAACCCCTATGGGAGAATCCAACTCACGTATGAGTCAGATCTTGAGTCAGCTAACTAGTTTGTCTCTACAGGTCGAAGACATGAAGAAAGACAAGGGGGAGGAAAAAAGAGAAGATATATGGTGTGTAAGATGCATATCAGAAAGACATGACAAGGAACACTGCCCTCTATTTAATGAATACTTGGCTTATGGAGCCTCGAGCCCCTTGAAGCAAGTTAACCTGCCTTGGTGCGAAGTATGCAGAAATCAACATTGCCCTGGTGAGTGCTATTACATGCATAAATACGTTCACAAACCCACAAACTTATATTGCACATTTTGTAAATGAGTAGGGCATGACGATAGAGATTGCATAGCTTATGATCTCATGCATGAAAGATCAAGAGACATATACAAGATCCAAGGTGAATTACATCAATAAGGAAACAATGCACAGTATAACTCCCCGAGAATACGAAACTTCAATCCTCGCGATGGATACAGAGGAAGAGGACTAGGAGGAGGAATGGGTTGAGGTCGAGGACAAATAATCTGTTATAACTGCACGTAGCTAGGACATCTAGCAAGGGACTATCAGAACCCTTGTACCACTTGCAGTTATTGCAACTCCTTTGAGCAAATCATTAAGGACTGCCTTGTGTTGCTATCCAAGCTTCAGGAAAGACAAGGACCCCATCAGAACCCACAAGTGCAATTGATCTATGTTGAACCTCGCAGAGCAAACCCTAGAGTCATTGTTATTACCCGAGGAGGTGCTGCTACAGGAGAAGATAGAATGATCCAAGGAAAGATCGCAAAAGATTCACGTATCAGGAAAGGTGCGGAGAAGACTCAGGATTTTGATGCAAAGAAAGAAAGACAAATCTTCGAGGAAGCAAGGCAAGAGTTCAATAGAGACCAAGGGTCTTCATCAAAAACACGGCCAGAAATAAGAGAATATGGAATGCCTCAGGCATTTGATCAGTCGGTTTCGCCAAAGCAAGGAAAAGAGGTAAGCAATCTCATCAAATTATTATACACCTGTCTTAAGTTAGTTTAGGATGAGAACGTTGTGCAAGAACTACAGAACTTAATCAGGCAGTATTAACTAGGAAAGATAGACCCCTTACTGAATAGGGTGGTACACCAAATTGGTAAGAAGAGAAGGACAAATAAAGAATTACATTTGAATTCTCAAATAGGAAAGTATGATATAGACTATGTGGTCCTCAACTTAGGGTCAGAGGTCAATTTCATGACGAAGAAAAATTGGGCACTAATGGGAAAACTAAGGTTGATCTATTCGCCTATTAGACTTAGGATGGCTAATCAGTAAGTTGTCAACGGATTCATATGATTTGAGCATGTCCCTGTGGACATTGTTAGAGTTAGAACCTTTGTAGATTTTGAGGTAATTGAAATTGTTGATGATAGCTTCTCTTACCATGCATTACTAGGAATCGATTTGGCCTTCAACAATTACATTGTTGTTGATTTGAAGAAAAGACATATGACATTTGAAAGATATGGCCTTAAGGTCATTTCATCCTTAGATCCAGATGAAGGTCCACGATACACAGAGCCCATCAGAGAAGAAGATCACACATATGAATTGGAAAACATCCATAAACTAACAGCCAGACAACAAGATTACATCAACCCTATAGCTAATGGGAATGTAATTTGGCGAAGTAACAACACATGCTCATCAGATTCAAAAGAAGCACTGGAGAACTGACAGAACTAGATGTATGATGTATCTACCAGAAGATGTGCTAGATTAACCAGAGAAGTTCATTGGATTGGCACAACAGTGATTAACTTACCCACATTTGATGGTCTGTACCCTTTAGAAGCCTTCCTATCAAATTTTGAAACAAGTGTACCAATACAACAAGGATTGTTGGCAATGGATGAGGCCCTGAAAGCCACACCATCAAGATGGTGGGGGACAGATAAAAGCAACATCATATATTTGACACATTGTCAAACCTTGATGACAACGTGGTTCTCAACACAAGAAGTAAGTTGTGAAGTGAGATATACTGATCAAAGTTTCCCAAAGGACCACATGTGAAGCTGTGAAGAGACCTAGAGTGACATTCCTTGAGAACAATGGGTGCATAGATTCATTAACACACTGGACACAACCCCTATCAACTGGTACCTTCAAGCGGAGAAGTGCCTCGTCACTATAGATTGGGAAGGTATGATTCAGAACTTTGTAACCACCTTTTTATTTGAAATTGAATTTCCTTTAGTAGACCAAACATTACAGATTGTGAGAAAGAAGGTATTCAAGGAAGAATCTAGCCTCCCTATGGAACAAGAAGAGGATGAATGGACTGTGCCTTTCCAGAAATTGCAGAGTTTCTACAACATCAATGCACATGACGATGATGATCCTAGGAAGGTAAACATTACTGAAATAGAAGGCCAAAGAAATGTGGAAGGACCAGGAGTTGAGATACCATTTATTGGTCAACCAATCAAGATTAAAAAAGTCAACATTGGGATAGATGAGACACCGAAGCTTGCCAATGTCAGAAATTATTGGGATGTTGCTACCATTTATAAGATTATAGAGTTACTGCATGAATATCAGGACTTGTTTCTGACCAATTTCACTAATATGAAGTGTATCAAAGGTCTTATGGGAGAAATTAGCCCTTTGAAACCAGGTGCGAAGCCATTCAAGCAAAGACCCTGTTATCACCCTATAAGTTATAGGATCAACTGGTGATTGGGATATTATCTGTCTCTAGTGTTTTTTGTTGACAAATGATTTTTCATTCTTCAAATAATTTGAAAAAGAAAAAGAAAAAGAAAAGAAAGAAAAGAAAAAGAAAAGAAAATAAAAGAAAAAGAAAGAAAAGAAAAGAAAAAGAAAGAAAAGAAAAAAGAGAAAGAAAAGAAAAGAGGGCATAAAAGAACTGCAATAAAAGCCCCATGCAATAATAGTAACTTGGTCCATACCTTTCAAGCATGGCCAAGTTCTTTTTAAATTGATGTTGATAGGATTAGTGCATGAGTTTGGATAAACAATTTAATCTTAGCCAAAGTATCTAGGTTAGATTAGTGAATAAATATGGCCAGACTGTCTAATCTTGGTCAGATAGCCCCAGGGTAGAGTAAATTTTTAACCCAACAGTTTAATCTGGGTTAATTGTCATAGGAAGCTAGGTTAGAATATAGGCTAGTTGCTTTATTGCTTTATCTCAATAAGAACCAGCTGGATGTAAATGTTGCACCATGTTTCAGATGCTTAAAATGTCGTTTGACTAACCCCTTGGTGGTGTTGGCATGAAGAGCCTTGGATAAAACTCGTGCAAAAGTACTTATCCTAAGTTTCCTCGGCGCATGTATTTTCCGCGCCCCCACTTATGCTCCGTTCATATTTTAGTGGTCCATATGACTGCGCCTAGATCTATGGTGGACATAT